>JAJOOH010003324.1:0-58139 GCA_029582605.1 Solanum gracilifrons | reverse complement strand
CAAAGAACCCAAGATATGTTATATCTAGAATATATCATAAATAATATTAAAGAAATATTCAGATTAAAACAACTATCGAAAGAATATTACAATAAATATTATTATATTTTACCATGAATTCTGCAAGTTTAAGACACTTAACAAAAGAATATTATGATAAAATCTTTAAACTAAAATACTCACCTAGCACACTACCACTTTCATGAATTCCTCAACTACCAGTTTCGCTACGAAAAATGGTCTATCCGTACAACCAAATTGAGGTGTTGTTTTATTTTTGCAACATGCCAAGATTCTTACTAGTATTTTTTCCATTTTTATTTCTTCTTTATGTTTTTCAAGTAGTTCCATAAACCATCGTTGCAAGAATTTCATTCTAGCTCCTAAGGTATTTGTTAATTATGCTTCATTCCAACTGTTTATTACTTTTGAATTAAAAGGTTCTGGTAATTTTATAAAATATAATTTCCTTATTTCTTTACTTTCTTATGTGCTATGATTCAAAGGAATTTCATCAAGAATTCAATGGATTTACTTTCAAATCAAACACATTTCGCTGAATTAAATCATGATTGGCGCGAGGGTGAACTAACCCAATGCTATGTGATATCACATACCTTGTAGGGATCACCCCCAACGAAATCCACAAGCTAATCTCGACAAATCTTCAACGAATCTTGAACGTTCTTCTCCTTTCTCCAAGCCCTAGCGTGAAATTCACTTTTCTAAAACTGACTAAAATCACGCTTTACCCCAATTAAACTCGTAAAAATGAATTAGAAAAATTAGGTAAGGACAAGACTTAATTACCCTTCAAAAATCCAAATTAGACTTTCCTTAATCCAACAACCCAGCTTCCAAAGGGCATAACTTACTCATATGACCTCGGAATCGCACAAACTTGGCGGCGTTGGAAAGATCATTCCAAGAGCTTTCTTACAGAATCTAGAAGTACCTCTACCTCATCCTGAGCTCGAAGGTATAACCATTTGAATTTGACCAAAAACTCAGTTTTCCTAACTTAAACAAATTTCCAGATTTTTTTATTATTTCCAAAAATGACTATTTCCAATTCTAAGCACTTCCTAGCTATTTCAAATTGCGAGATGTTACAATATCTCCCCCTTGGGAACATTCTCCCTCGAATGAGATTACTCTTACTAGGCTAAGGGTGGTAACACCAAGTTCAAACTTCCAACAACCAAATGCAAACAAACAACATGCTCAATTATAATTTAAAGAGTACTAAGAAGAGAATTAGTACCTTGGTCTGCATTTTCTCCGTACTCAAAGAGATGTGGATATCTCTTCTTCATATCCCCCTCAGCTTCCCAAGTAGCGTCCTCAACAAATTGGTTCCTTCAAAAGACATTAATTAATGCTACCTCTTTTGTTCTCAACTTGCGAACTTGACGATCTAGAATCTGAACAGGAATCTCCTCGTAAGATAAGCCATCCTTGATCCCAATATTCTCAGTTGGTATGATCAATGAAGGATCGCCCATGCACTTCTTCAGCATGGAGATGTGAAACACTGGATGAACTGCGGCTAACTCTTATGGTAGCTCCAACTCATACGCTACATTGCCAATGCTCTTGTAAATTCGATAAGGTCCAATATATCGGGGACTAAGCTTCCCCTTCTTACCAAACCTCATAACACCCTTCATGGGTGAAACTTTTAGATATACCCAATCATCTACTTCGAACTCTAACGCCCTTCTCCTAACATCAATGTAGGATTTCTGACGACTCTGCGCCATTTTCAACCTCTCTTGAATCACTTTCACCTACTCCATAGCTTGATGAAATAAATCTGGTCCTATCAACCTTGCTTCACCAACTTCAAACCATTCAATAGGAGATCTACATCTTCTCCCATAAAGAGCTTCATAAGGAGCCATTTGGATGCTCGAGTGGTAACTATTGTTGTAAGCGAACTCGATGAGAGGTATGAGATCATCCCAATTACCTTTGAAATCGATCACGCACGCCCTCAACATATCCTCTAATATCTGTATAGTGCACTCTGCCTTCCCAGCTATTTGAGGATGAAATGTGGTACTTAGGTTCACCTTTGAACCCAAACCTTTTTGGAATGACTTCCAAAGCTGTGTAGTAAATTGCGCACCTCTGTCTAAAATAATGGAGACCGAAACCCCATGAAGTCTTACCACCTCTTGAAGATACAACTTAGCATAATCTTCTATCGAATGAGTAGTCTTTACCGACAAAAAGTGGGCTGATTTTGTCAGTCTATCGACAATCACCCAAGTGGAATCATGTTGCCTGCGAGACCTTGGTAAACCTGTGATGAAATCATATTAATCATCTCCCATTTCCATTCCATAAGTTCGATATTCTAAGCCAAACCATCGAGCCTTTGGTGCTCTACTTTAACTTGTTGGCAATTTGGACACTTAGCAACAAATTCTGCAATGCCCTTCTTCATATTATTCCACCAATACACCTTTTTCAAATCAAGATACATCTTTGTGGAACCCGGATGAATGGAATATCTGGAGCTATGAGCTTCCTGCATGATCCTCTTTCTTCAGGGATCCGCGTACTGGAACAAAGGGTGAAGTACGTCCCTTCGGCGATTCGCCAAGTGTGCTTGGCGATGCTCAGGCTTCAGTTTCTTTCGTCTTTTCAACCTTTTTGTTCCTTTTTGAGCCTAAGTGTCCATGCTTCCACTCAAACTTCAAATACCTGAAACTTAAGAGATTTTATCAGATATTGGGATAAAAGAAGCATTTGACGACACTACTTCTATTAAAATATGGCCCTAAATGAGTCCAATTTGTGGACTTATCAACACCCCAACTTAAACTTTTGCTTGTCCTCAAGTAAAACTCAAGTTCAACAGTTCAAAATAGGATGTCTCAAATAGTGCTACACAAGACTCAATCATGAACATACACAACAAGGCTCAAAGAACTCATGCAAAGATCAATTGTGTACTCAAAGATTCAAGTTGTGACACACCATTACCAAAGATTCTCATGCTCGCAATACTTGCTTCAAATTCAAGTTCAACCTCAACAATAGTATCTAAATGCCCTCACACAAAGAATGATTCCATATTCACACACAAAGGTTTAATCATTTAAAGCTCAGGAATCAGATGCAACGCTCACACTCAAAAAGAGGAACACAATGCATGCTTTCACCCATGGGTTTGCCCTTATTCGAATCAACGTTCGGTTCAGCTCACTCCAGATCGAAAAGGTCTTTCAAAGGTTTGTAATGGGGCTGAGTGCAAAGATATGGTCATTTTAGGCTCAGTGACTAAAAATCCTCATGAATTTTGGAGCTTTCAACACTTTCTTTTCTTCACCTTCTTCTATCAATTTTTCTTCTAGTTCTTGTAAGTCATCCTATTATTCACTCCATGGATTGCTTGGAAACTCCATTTCTTTTGTACTTTATTCCACACACTTTTTTTTTGAAAGGGTTCTATTTTTATGCAATACCATGGGTTAAAGTGGGACTTTTCTTGCACTTCTTGACTTCTCCTTTTCCTTTTCACCAGACCCCCAACTTAAGCTTTTGCCCTAAGTAGGCTATTCGCTAAACCACAAATTAAAAGGATTATAGGTAGTGGGTCAAGTAAGGTCTAAGGTTCATCAAGGTTCATCCAAAGAAAGGTAAGGCTCAAAGGGTGTTCAAAAGAGTTTCGCACGCTCACGGGTAGGCCACAAAAGAGGTATATGTCAAATTTGGCTCACTCTCTTTAAAGTTGCCTAAGATCATCTCAAGAGGACACCTTTCTAAATCAATCAGACTAATGGGGCAAATTCTGGGTTTATTCATGCATGGTTCAAAGTAAGCTCATCATACAAGGCTTCGACACTTAAGTCAAACAAGACTACACACTTTGTCTAGTGTGCAAGGGTCATTAAAAGAGAATCAATTTGAGAAATGGCTAATCACAACGAGATGCAAAGAGTTCACATATTGTCTTTGCAACTTCATTTGTTCTCGTCGTAGCCGCACATTCATGTTTATTTGATTGAGAGCACTATTCAAGTCATGGTATTGATCGAAACCGAGACTTGAATTTGTACAAGAACAACCACTTTCAACACAAGAGGTGGTGAAAATTTTTGAAAAATGGAAATTTTTCGGAAGGGTCAAAATTATTTTTCAATTAAACCCAAAAGAGAGCCATAAGCTCAAACAATCACAAAGCAGTTTTTAAAAACACAAGTAAAAACAGACTACTCAAATGTACACCAAAACACTAGTATCTAAAACAAGCAAAACAAGGTGGACCTCACCCCACAACAAATAAAAACATTTGTCCTCAAATGCAAATAACAAAAAAAATCATTACAAATGAGTACAAAATTGCTAAAACTAAATTTGGGGTTCAGAAAACCAACGTTAGATGTCGATTAAAATACTTTTGAAATGTTAGGCGGCAATGTAATCCACTCCAAGCCCTAATTATCGACTACAATACTGAAGGCAAGCATTAATCTAGAAAATATTACCTTGATGTGAAGTTGTGAAGTTTAAAAGGAGGAGATTGGGAAAATTTAAAAATTCTGAGATTTTTGGCACTTTATAACCGTTCAGTTCTTGTCCATTCGGCGATGTTAGTCAACACGCCGACCCACTTAGTGGTCCACCGAGTGGTCATTTATCTCGCACTTTCTTCAACATCTTCAATTTTCTAAGGGTAAGATCGACGGTCTGCATCGAGATCGCCAAGCAGGTTGGCGATGCACCAAGCTGCTTTTCCAGTTCGCCGAGTTTTACAAGCTCTGTACAACTCTTGTATTAAGCCAAACGGTGGATCCAGTCGGCTCGTCGACTGTTTAGCGACTCACGAAATGGACTTTTTACTCACCAACCTGAGATTTTCCACACTTTCCTCGGTTTATCTGCAACATCAACACACCATTATTTATAAAAGTAAAATCCTAAATTTACGACCTTGGGTTGCCTCCCAAGAAGCACCTTAGTTAACGTCGTGGCACGACATAACTCCTCACTCAAGTTCCATTAGTGAGGTTTGCCTCATTTTCATGAGGTCACCCCTTTTTTGGCTCTAGGTAGAGGACCTTCATAGACAAACAATAAAAAAAGAAAAAAAAACTAAAAGTAAAATTAGTAAAAACTACACTAAGAAGAACAAAAATCTCTAGTTCACTACATTTTCACGTGACACCAATCCCCCGGCAACGGCGCCATTTTGATGCTTATCGTGACCAACGACACTAACCTACAGTACGAGTGTCTACGATCGTCGATAATATAGTAACCCAACCAAGGGTTGGGGTCGTGTCCCAAGGGAGTGGTAGTGAAAATAGTAGTTAGGCTAGAATTTTGTTCTAGTTAGCTATAGTTTGAGAAATTATCGAATAAAAAAAAAGTAAATTCAAGTAGGTGACATGAAAGTGTCAAATACCAAAGGGGGTTTTGTCACAAGTAGCTAAACCAACAAAAATAAAGAGAAAATCAAGTATGGGGAGAAGTTCTTGGGGTGTGACCGCAATATATATTGATATAAATCGTTGGGTACATGCTTTTGATAGGAAATTTGCAAGATAATAGTGACTAAGCTAAGCTTTAGATGTAAATAAGTTCCCTCTCGGGAAAATTACCCCGTTTCAAATGGGTTCCTCTCGTAAACCCATTTGCCGCATGAAGGCCAGCCTACACCTTACCGCACTCACTCTCTCGAGCTGAGTGTTAGGATATGGGACTAGGGCTCACCTTCTCGGGCTTAACCTCATGTCGACCCACTCCTTAGGCCATCAGTCTAGCGGTCTTGGTTTCGCGACCTCTCTCTCGAGTAAGCCAAAAACACATGGGTGGTTTTGTATTTGAAACTACAAACCCATTAAATTAAAGCACAACCACTAGGTAAAATCATCATTAAAATACATCTAACCTATCAGCAAGCAAGACCCAACAATAATATCAACACATATTTGCTAAATCACAACCCAAGAATGGGGGTTTTTAGCCACACATCAAGAAATAACAAATTACACCTAAAATGATAATGAAATCAAATGGGTATAAGAAATTAAACCTTAGTTTAAGCAAAGGAAGAAGAATGGAGAAGACCCACTTCCAACTTAGGGAAGATGAACTTCTTCTTTCTTCAAGTCTTCCAAATCCCTCTCCAAACATGAGAGAAAATACAAGAAAGATAATATTCTAAAGTTAAAATTACAATAATGGTCAGATCTCTAAAAATAATAACTAAGGCTGGTATTAATAATTTTCTGATTTAGTGTTGCGGCGTACCATTCGGCGAGGTTAGTGGGAATCGCCAATCGACTCGGCGATTCGCCCATCATCTGGTTCATCACCTTCTGTGCTTGCCTACAATATCTCTGTGTTCTGGACCATTGGGCGATATTGTACTACTTCATGGAGCTGTTCGGCGACGCGCCAACTGCTCCTTTTTACCTCCGATTTGATCCTCTTCCTTCAGGGCACCGTGTACTGGAACAAAGGGTGAAGTACGTCCCTTCGGCGATTCGCAAGTGTGCTTGGAGATGCTCAGGCTTCAGTTTCTTCGTTTTTTTCAGCCTTTTGTTCCTTTTTGCGCCTAAGTGTCCATGCTTCCACTCAAACTTGAAATACCTGAAACTTAAGAGTTTTTATCAGTTATTGGGATAAAAGAAGCATTTGAGGACACTAATTCTATTAAAATATGGCCCTAAATGAGTCTAATTTATGGACTCATCAAATACTACTCCCAAAAATATAATATTAGCTCTTATGTTTAAATATATACTTCTTCTGTGATTTGAGATTAGTGTTCAAAAACATAGCTCAAAGGCTATCTTTGATCAAAGTTTGCCCTCGTGCTTCCTTTAGAAAGCGATTACTCTTTTATGAAAACTACCCCGAAAGCTCTTTGGAAATCAATGTTTCCTTTCTTATTTAAATGTGAAAACATTTTAAACCATTTGGCAATACATAGTCCCCATATACTTTTGAAGAATTGAACTTCAAGCTTTACTCTTTACTCTTTACTCTTTACTCAACTTGATCTTTAAGTCTTAAAACAAAGTTAAAACATTTGGAAAAGACTTTTGGAAAACTCTAAGAACTTCTCTTGACTTTGATCCTAACTGCTCTTGACTTGACTATTAACTAGTCCTTGAATTGAATTATGGATTCAAGGATTGTGATTTGTGATTGGAAAGATCTCATCATGTTTAGGAATAATTTTAGATAGCTAAACATGAGAAAATGATCAAGAATCGATTCTGGGGAACTGCTCCGCGACGTTGAGGTGATTTAAAATCTTAGGTCGTTAATTAACTTTTTAGACAAAACGGTCTGTGACAGCTCCGCAACGTGAGGGAGAATTTTGTGAAAAATTGGGACAGGTCCACGACGTGGCCTCACTACCCAGATTTGTCCAATGAAATTTCTTCTTCTTTTTTCAGCTTTAAACCCTCTAAACTCCATTGGTTCTTTCCCCAAACACTTGGAATCATTTATACCATCAAATAACATCAGATTCTACTCGAAAACACAACTAAAAACGTGAATCAATCTCAAGAAAACTCCAACAACACAACCCACAAAGATTCAAAGGAACTTCATCAAGAATTCAATGGATTTACTTTCAAATCAAACATATTTCGCTGAATTGACTCATGATTGGCGCGTGGGTGAACTAACCCAACGCTATGTGATATCACATACCTTGTAGGGATCACCCCCGACAAAATCCACAAGCTAATCTCGACGAATCATGAACGTTCCTCTCCTTTCTCCTATTTTCTCCTTTCTCCAAGCCCTAGCGTGAAATTCACTTTTCTAAAACTGACTAAAATCAAACTTTACCCCAATTAAACTCCTAAAAATGAATTAGAATAATTAGGTAAGGAAAAGACTAAATTACCAAAAATCCGGATTAGGCTTTTCTTAATCCAACAGCTCAATTTCCAAAGGGCATAACTTACTCATACAAACTCGGAATCGCACAAACTCAGCGGCGTTGGAAAGATCATTCCAAGAGATTTCCTACAATATCTGGAAGTATATCTAACTCATCCTGAGCAAGAAGTTATGGTCGTTTGAAGTTGACTAAAAACTCACTTTTCCTAACTAAAACAAATTTCCAGATTTTTTTATTATTTCAAAAAATGACTATTTCCAGTTCTAAGCTCTTCCTAGCTATTTCAAATTGCGAGATGTTACATAATAGATCCCTCCCAGAACCTGAAAGTTACATGTATATAGATGGAGACTGGTATAACACAAAACGCCAAGTGCTCACCCCCATTTTCGGATCAGAATACTGCAAGCTCGATGTCAACGTTGGTCGCTGGTCCTCGGACCTGCATAACGAAAACATATGTAAAGTGTAGTGTGAGTACCAAAAAAACAGGTACCCAGTAGTCCTCGTAGGCTGACTGATCAAGAAAAGAAAAAGTAATATGAAATGAGAGAGTCAAAAACACTACCATAAACTGGAACGAGAAATCTAGCACTTATGTACACAAGTGTACTAACGCACAAAGAAAAGGAGAATAACTAACTAAATCTGAACGGGCTCCCATAAACCCAAAGGTTACACTAGCTCGCAAGCTAAAAGTAAAACCCAAGTAGACTCCTATAAGTCCCACATGTACAAGGAAGAGTATAGAATGTAATAAGAGGACCCGACAAAGTTTCCAAGCTTTCCACAACTTTCCACTGACTCGAACAGAACCAATCCATATGCCTGAAGCTCATCCAAAACTAATAGGTGTTTAGGACTTGAACCGAGATTTGGAATAACCGAGGACTTGAACCAAGGCTAAGGATGATCGTGGACTTGAACCATGTATTAATAGGATCATAGACTTGAACTGAGGTGAGTAGCTATAGACTTGAACCACGCTATAATGAGCGGTGGACTTGAACCACGACTGCAAATGGAGGTGGACTTGAACCACCACTGAAGAAAGCCATCACTTCAACCAAGGCTATAATTCCAAGGCGAGGACTTGAACCACGCCCGATGGAGTGAATTGGGGGGCAAGAACCACCAATAGAGGCGAATTAGGTATAAATAGGATAGGTGGCCAACCGATCATCACTCGGAGAACCCCAAATTCGAGTGCTATCAATAAATCACTCTAGCCCAAACCATATCCAACCAGAACTGACAAATAGCTTCCACACCATGAATTAGAGACACTGGAATCGACAGAAATATAGGATTTATGAATATATGGTTCGAAGAACAGTATTACTGCTAGCTAAGGCCCAAACTATTAGACTCATGTCTGTTGCCATCCGAAGCGACGGATGGGAGATTACAAGGCCTAACAGCACCAAAAGGACTCAAGTCTACGACAATCACTAGCCTAAGCCTAGACTAAGGCCAAACATATTCCAACAATATTTACAAATCACAAATAAAGCACACCACTTGCTGAGGATGATCAACAAATACAATAGATATGCTTCAACTGCCCGAAAACTCGATAAGTAGCCTAAATCATGGAATCTAGGAATTTAACATGATTAACCACAAATTCAAACAAATCAACATACAATTACTTAATCATGCTCATTCTAAGGAGAGGGAAGTCGTAGCCTACCTGCATGCCGACTGCGAGCGCTCCAAATCACGTTGTTAGAGCTTTTCTCTTCCGCACGGCCTCAGAACTCTGCAACACTATCAAAAATAGAATCACAACATCAATATGGTCATTTTGACAGAACAATCATATTTTTCAGAGACGGATTCAAAATTGGGTATAAAATAGGATTGTGGGTCGCACACAGGGGATCCTAAAATTGACTCTGTGAAAAGGTTCATTTTACCTCCCCTAACTAGTGTCCCAAAAATGGAATAAAATTCGAGAGTCAGAACAGCCCGGAATCAGCCCATGCATTTAAGTCACCATTAAAGCTAAAGAAGAAGAGAGGACAACAACTGAAACTCGAAAATTACCTCAAACGGAGGTCCTCCCCCGTACAATCCCCGAGCACTACAATGCGTAGCCACACCAATTTTGAGCAACCCAGCCTTTGAATCACTTAAAATAGAGATAAAATTAGAGAGAAATTGTGTTTAGTAAATGAGGGTTAGATGCTGATTTTTGACTTTAAATAATGGCAGATCTGGTCCCTAAAAGGACTTCTGGTCACTAAAAAAAACATTTTCTAGTCACTAAAAGTATGCACCAGATTTTTTCTAGTTTTTTTCAAAGTCTCTAAATGGACCGTCGGGATTCATTCGGGATTCGATAAAAATAAACCAAATATACTACCCCACAAAATTCGATATTCCAGGTTCAATGGAATTGTTTGATTTCCGTAAAAATATTATTATGATAGAGTACCCCATCAGGACCCATTAGGCCTAAAACTAAACTTTTTGCCTCAACACCTAAATATCAAAAAGAATAACTCAAGACCCAAACAAAAGCTCCAAAGAAGGGAAACAGGCAAAAAACCTAAACGAACGACCATGTGACCGAAGAGTCAGTGCCAACAAGTCATAAATGACTTGGGGTCGCTATAGGAATGCTCTAAATGACGAGTCTGTGTGTGTATATATATACACACACATACACTCACCCTTGCAAGCTCTAACTATATGAACTTTCTTCGGTGGGTGATTTATGTAGTTAGAAACTTCATATTATAGCAATAATGTTTAATATACTATATGATAAAATAATAAAATTTATCTAAATTATTTTGATGGTAATATATAGATATTTCTTCGATTAAATATAACATTGGTCTATAAGAAGAGAGCCAGTATATTTATGAGCTTATTCTTTAAGTAAATAATTATTGTTGTCTTTAAAATGAAGATTCAACAAAAAAACTATGCTAGGAACTTGATTAAAAGAAACGTGCTTTGACTAGATTATATGAAACTTAAAACTTTAGAGGAAAAAAGTTATATACAAAAGAATTGAGAAAGCAGGCAGGAATTTGCAGCTTAGTATTATTTGGATTTTACTTCTTGAACATGCTAAATTGAGATAAATTTGATCTACTGGACTATTCATGCCGAATAAAAGTACAAGCACTAAAATTTATATCCTTTTACATACTTGAAAAGAGGGGAAAAAATAAAAGTATAGTAATAAAAGAATATGCATTGTGAGAGGCCGCAAAGATTATAATAACTTCGAAAACATAATTTCACTACAAGATAAACGCATGCTCATATCAAGTAAATAGAATTACAAATGAAGCAACAACACTACATCAAAATATTATAAAAATATGAGAAATACGAAAAAGTCACCTAACAAATGCATGATGTGTCAAAAGGAATGACAAAATCACTAATGCACGTCAAAAATCAATTGAAAAAAAGAAAGGAATCATGCTATACCAACCAAAGGAAGAATTTTGTCAAAAGAGTATATAATTCGTACTCTTGCAAGCTCTAACTCTAGGAACTTTCTTCGGTGGGTGATTTATGTAGTTACTACTTCATATAATAGCAATAATGCTCCATATACTATATGGTAAAATCATAAAAATTATCTAAATTTATTTTGATGGTAATATATAGATATTTCTTTGGTTAAATTTAATATTGGTCCATAAGAAGATAGCCAATATAATTATGAGCTTATTCTTTAAGTATATAATTATTGTTGTCTTTTCACTTTAGATTCATCAAAAAACTATGCTAGGAACTTGATTACAAAAAACGTGCATTGACTAGATTACAAGAAACGTAAAATTTTAGAGAAAAAAGTTATATACAAAAGAATTGAGAAAGCATGTTGGGATTTTGCTGCTTACTATTATTTAGGTTTTATTTCTTGAACATGCTAAATTGAGATAAATTTTACCTAGTGGACTATTCATGTCGAATAAAAGTATAAGCACTAAAGTTTATATATCCTTTTACATACCTAAAAAGTGGGGGAGGGGGGGGAATACAAGTATAATAATAAAAGAATATGCACAGTGAGAGGCAGCAAAAATTATAGTAACTTCAAAAACATAATTTCACTACAAGATAAACTCATGCTCATAACAAGTAAATAGAATTATAAATGAAGCAATAACACTACATCAAAATATTCAAAAAGATAAGAAATACTAAAAAGTCACCTAACAAATTGATGTTGTGTCAAAAGGAATGAGAAAACCAGCTATACCAACCAAAGGAAGAATTTTGTCAAAAAAAAAAATTCTTCCTTCTAAATTGTAATCCCAAAAATCATGCTACGTTCTTTGCAAATTGACAGCACCTGATATGAATTGATACAAATATATTGCCGCAATGCAATTAAGTTGGAAACACAAAAGGTAGAATAATTTTCAAAAATATCAAATACATTAACTGTTATTTTAATAAGAGTAGACAAAAAGACCTAGCTACATTATTATAATATAGTACTCGACAAATTAATTCTTTCGTTATTGTTTTTATAAGTTTCTCTTAAAGAATTCCAATAAGAGTAGATGAAAAGAGTTGACTACAATATTATTTATTTATTGCACCATAAAGTACCATTTACTTTCGTATATGTTTATCTTGAAGATTTATTTCTCTAAGGAATAATATTTATTAGTAATATATATATATATATATATACCAAAATATTATAGGTTCAATCACATACAAAACTTATGATTTACAGACGAACTTCTAAAATTTGCTTTTTTATTTGTTTTGTTTAAGTAATAAGTATAACAATCCATCATATTTTATGAGTATGTAATTAAAAATTTTAACTTAATGATTTCTTGCTTAACCACCCTTTTATGTAATTTAATACTATTATTCAATTAAATATTTAATTAAGAATTTATTGAATGAAGTCAAAAGGTCATTACATATTTATGTAATTAAAACTATATAGTATTTACGGAGAAGGGAATAAAATGCCCCTCAAATATTTGAAATGGCACAAAATTACCTTGCATCCACCTTTAAGCCCCCAAATATGCACGACGTCAACCTTTTGGCTCAGCAATACCCTTATTTCTAATTGTCCACACACATAAAGTGGATGAAGGGTAAATTTATACCAAATCTCATAGTTTAAGGGCATTTTAGGTCCTTCTCCATCTAAATAATTTGAAATTACTTAATATATGGGCTCGTATGTTTTGCCTGATTGTTTTCTTCTTGGATCTTGTCCACCATTTTAATTTTTTTTCTTCAACTAATGATAAATTAAACAAGGGAGAAAAAAGAAGAAAAATAACAACGACATTCATTTACGAATAGTTAGTTCAATAGAAGATGATTTAATTAAGCAACCATGTATACGTATACTGTAATTTTTCTTTTGCGTGTATCCAAAATTCAAAACAAAAGAATGAAAATAACTTATTTTTTATCCCCACCCAACATAAAAATAACATAAAAAGAATATGAATATGTATGTTCATTTCAAGTTTGAATCCGTGATTTCTTAATTAAGAATAAGAGATTTTTTTTTAAAAAGAAGAGGGAAATGAACAAAAAAATTGGATAATTGATAGAAAAAAATATATTAATAAAGTATATTTATATGTTTTTAGACTGACAATCAAACCGAGCGAGTATCGATTTTAGTTAGATGTTCAATTATAAATTGGGCTATAATAAATTGGGAGTTGATTTGAAATAGGTCTATAGGAAGATATCATGAAATTGATATTTTTTAAATACTATTTTTATGCTTCTTAGGTCAAAATATGAATTATATGTAGTTTTCATTACTTATTTGAGAAGGGTTTAAATTTAGATCAATCTGATTAGGGAACATAATAAATAAATGTTTAATAATTTTACTTTACAGGAGTTGTTAAAAATAAGGGAAAATATGAGCCACAAGCTTACATCAAGGATATTTTTGAGCCAAAAGTTTAACTTCATGGGTAATTGAAGCTCGAAAGATGGATGGAGGGTAATTTTGTGCCAATTAAAATAGCTGAGGGGGAATTTTAGACCCTTCTCCGTAGTATTGAATATTTAAATAATTATATGTTTTATAACATTCTACTTTATAGAGGGGCAAAAACGTACTATAACTTTGAAGTTAGGAGCTTCCACTAATAACAAAGTATACAACGTTCCTTGTGGTTGAGCACATGGTGATAGTGTACTTTTTTTGCTTCTTGTACAAGTATAGGAATAATAAAAATGTAACTCTATATAGGGTTTTGCTTTAAAGTATTAATTATGTTGTTCTCTTGCTCCAATAGCAAGCTAAACAAAATATTTGGACTCCAAGGTTAAAATTAGTGGCACATTACAATGTATCAAATCATTTTTTATGACGATAGTGTCCGGATGCGCTTGCACATTCCACTGTGTACTTTTTATCTCCCATAACCATAGGGTAACTTGGTAATCAATGTTTAAGCAAATTGGAATTATCCAATGTCTTTTGCTTCTGACTAAGATTTTGAACTTGCAAGGTACCAGAGTTAGCTGTAAATTGTAATGATCCAGAAAACAACTTCATGAAAACCATTGTCAAAAATTTGAAGAATTAAAAAAATCCTATATGATATTAGAAATAGAGTAGGGTATGGACTACGACAAGATTCGTTAATAGTAGCAAATTGAGCACTGAACCATGATTCCAGAAATATGAAAGACATAATATATTGATACAATCAATAGAAAATATGGTTGCACATCAAGTCCATCAAGAAGAGTCATAAGCACAGTAACATCCATATATGGATATATCAGCCTAACAAATACGCTCAAGTAAATCTGAGCAGTATTGCTAAAGGTAGAAAATCAATAACACATTTTATTTGCTTCATTAAATTATATTTCAATTTTTGTTTTAATGATGACACTAATCCTAAATAATCTGTGCAAAATAAAAATAAAAATTAGACATCCAAAATCTGTGAAAAGAAGGCATAAATCTAAGAAAGGAAATCACACCCTTCCAGAAAAAAGGAAGATTGACAAACGAGTATAACAAAATCAAGGAGATTGACTCGCGTAAAGATGGAAGTAAGAAGAGCCATCAACATACCACAAGGAAATACACCCTACCGGAATCAAAGGATGAATGACTTGTTTAGTTTCAACAAGTATTTTTGGTACTTGGGGACAATAGGAAGCACTAAAATAGACAAAACTTAAAGCAAGATAACTGCATTTGCATACACAGAAATATCTTGCTCAGATACAAATATTCAAGTCAAAGTGATAGATAAACAAAAAAAAAAGATAATGACAAGGTAGAAAAGTTACCAGTTTTCCTTTTTGAATCATCTTGAATGCGTACTCCTTTCATAAGCTTTTATTATTATCAAATTGGTCATTCTGGTAACTGTAAGCCTCAAATTGAAAAAATATAGCATCGTAAGGAAACAAAGACAATTCATCAATTAGCTATACCTTTTGCTTGATTGATTCTATACGATGCAACAAATCTTTTCCACTCCTTTTTTGTGAGCCACGCAAAACACAAATGCCAACATTCAAAATCTTTTTAATGTTTGCACGAGAAGCAACATAAGTGCATATGTTTAAAAGCTTCACAACATGTGAAACAAAATTTGTCTTTAAATCACAGTATCAATAGAAATACTCTGCATCTAAATTGATGCTTTCTCCGACTGTCCCATCCATTTAAGCCCGTAAAGCACAGTCTGTTGACAACGAATTTTGACCTCACATTTTTAAAATTCATACTTTTAAGTTTTATTCATTATATAGTTGAAAATACATTTTTTATAAATTTATCGATACTTTTCCTTCTCAAATCTTATGATTTTTATAAATTAATTTTGTTTACATTATTTTTGTCACAGTTAGTTGAATATGTTAAGAATATTGTATCTATTTGATTAGATCATTATTCTTTGTTAAATTGTTTTTTTACATGTCATTAATTACTTTTTTTTAGTATTGATTTTAGTATTTTTGACATAGTCTAAAAATATATTGATACACACCTATTTTATTAACCAATAATTTTGGGCCATGGTTTAAGCCCATTATATTGTATAAATGTGGTTTGTTTTCAATATAAGTCTTACTTAGTGGTAACATAATTTTCATTGTGGTGTGAAGTTTCAAAAATTGACAAAACTGTAAAAGCTTTCTCTTGCATTTTTTCCCTCTCAGCCGCCACCACCACCAAGCTCCAAACTCACCGACAAAGCCACACCTGATACCCCAACCAATCCGCCTCATTCTAACGGTCTTCAACAAGGTTCAACCAAGCACCCCCCCCCCTCCAATCTCAAGACCATCCCTCCCTTTGCTCTCCTACTCCAGTAAAATCCACACCCAACCATCGCTAAAAAACCTCGACAACCACCAAAACCCCCCATTCTCTTCATCTTCTCTGGCAAAGTAACGACACCGGAGAACAGCCAACCCGAAACCACCTCAATTTCACTACAAAAACCCAACAAAATCCACCCAAAACCCCAATAAATCCATCGGAAACAAACCCACACCACCATTGCCTCCCTTCTTCTTTCCCCATTTTCGTGTCTTTTGTTTATTTTTTCAGGTAGTCAGCAAGTTCAAATATTCATCATAGATATGTCGGACAACAATCAACAACACCACATCGAGCAACCAGAACCCGCCGCAAATACCATCGGTGAACGGTATCCAGCTCACTGCATTCGTTACATCTTTTTTGGTGACTCTGGTATCTCTATTTTGCTTTGTTTAATATTATTTTTGTTGTTAAATTTTCACTTCAGCCTTGTGTTTCTCCAATAAACTCCATAAATTTTGGGGTGCCTTGATTTTATTCATTCTATTTTAGATGTTGTTTCATTCTTGTTATGCTGTTGTATGTCTGATTATTGTTGTTAGTAGGTTGGTTTTGCACAATTTCTTTTTCCATTAATTATTATGTCATTCACCACTAACTTAGTAACTTGTTTTATTATTTTGAACTATTATTATATTGTTTAGTTAACTGTGTGTTTAAGTTTTCTACTATGTGGCAATGCTATTATTTGATTTTGTTTTATCATTTTGTCTAGTTTTAAAAATTAATTATTTTTAATACTGCCATGTATCATTCTCAAAAAATGCGTGTATTGTTTCAGATATGTTCATTTCCTCATTATTTTTTAATTGTTGCTCTATTTTATTCACAATCTTGTTACACTTTGATCTAGTTCATCCGTGAGTCATTGTGTTTACTGTTTGTTGGTGATTGCATGTTACTTTATCTTTATAAATTTTATATGATTTTGAATTTGAAATTATTATAAACAATGACCAATAAAAAAAATCTCTCTGTCAATTTTCAAGGCCTCCCCATTATTAAAGAGGGAAATTTATTTCAAGTTTATATACATTACTAGTAATGAATAAGTTTAATTAATTACCACTTAATGTGAAAAGATGGACAAATAACTTTCCCCGACTTAGTGAAGTAATTGTTTCAAGTTATAAGATCTAGGGAAAGTGTGCATAATACCGGCCGATCCTAACATCAGATATGAGGAGCCTGATGACGAAGCCTCCTTCTAAGATAAATATTTCTTTGACGCTACTCTACCGGCAAGAATAAATTTTTGTATTGTGATTTTTTGGTAAGTTCGGTTAGGAGGAACAAAACAGAGATGATATCTATCAATTGAAAATATATATTGGCCCCCATGCTCCCACGGTCTGCTTACCGAGGAATAGAAATAAAGGAATCAGGGATAGAGCAAGTTGGGTTGGGGTATAGAGACATAAGCGCGGTGGGGGGTAACAAAAGACGTGCTCGTACGGTTCATAGAAGGATATGAAAAAGTAGATTCATTGTTGAGAACTTTCACTCCTCTATATTCGAAATATGCCTCCCTAGGAGCATTAAGATCTGCAGCTCAAATGGTCCCTAATGAAGTCTCTATTAGGTTCTTACTGTGCGCCTTGTGATCGTGTTTGAATCTGCGAAGGAAATTGCTTGGATGTTCCCCTAACCTAAATTTGTGTCTTAGATATCTATAAGTAAATAAAATGGCGAGATCTCTCTTACAAGTTTTGATCCAAACCCTCTTAAGAACTATAAATCTTATTATAAAGAAAGAGAACAACTTACAAAGAATCATTTTTTTTAAAAAAACTAAAGAAGCTACTACCTTAATATTGTTTAAAATAAAAGATTGGACCAAGGATATATAAGATGGAATAGGCCCACAAACAAGGCCAACTAGAATAGGAGACAAAACAAAATCAGATTAGACTCGCATCTCCGGCTGAGACTTTGTTACCCTAAACTTGATGCACTCAGTTTCGATATATTTTTCCTTCAAACTCTTTCAAGCCAGGTATCGTTGATATACTCCTCTTTGATTAAATTTTCTTCTCCTTTTCTTTGATCAATGAGTTGAATCCTTATAAGATTAATACCACCATCTTATGAAAAGAACAGAAAACAAACATAAACTAGAGGGTTAAATTTGTCCATTTATGGCACTGAGAGAAACACCATCGAACAATCTTTTATGGGTGTGTAATCTTACCCCTAACATTATCGATGTTGCCCTAATGTCTTTGTTCGAGAACTATGGTCTTCTTGATAGCGTAACGACATATACCTCTCGTTGGATTGGATTTATCCATTTTAGAAACATCAATGACTCCAAGAAGGCTTAAGACGGGCTCTAAGGATGCTTGTTTCATGGAAATCCTCTTAGGATTTGAATTCGCTAGTCCGACTTACAGATAAACAAAAACAAAAAACTAGGTAAAAAGATGACACATATGCTTCTTTTCGTATGTGTCAATAATGTAAAGATGACACATAAATAGAGTAAACATCAATTGAAGGGAAATGATATCTCAAGACATAAATAAGGATAAAATAGTCAGAAATCCTTTCTCATGGATGTTTCTGAAGGGGTGTGTAAAAAAAATCACGCGAGATAATATGAAATGTAAGGTTACAAAATAAGAAGTGTTAACCAGGCTTTGAGATCGATACAAAATGGAAAGTGGGATTTTCCATAGTAAGAACACTCTGTTAGACCTTTTTATACTTGAAAAAATCCAAGAAAAATTATCAAAATTTAGAAATATAATGTTACTTCAAGAAATTGAAGATTGTCAAACACTTTTCCAAGTTTTAGATATTATAGATTCATCTTTTTAATGGATGAATGTATTCTTTTTCCACCCTTAATCAGAGGTCTAGAACCCTAAGACCGTATTAATTCCTAGTCAGGAGCATTTTTCCCTTCAATAAGTCCTACCTATAATGAGGATTAATCAAACAAATGAGTACGGAATACTAAATAGTTAAACAAGAAAAGTGAGATGTGATTATCAAACAAGAAATAAAGAAACAGAAAGAAAAGACAAAAATGAGGAAGTTAAACCGTGAGAAAATTGAATTTCCAAATTGAGAAAAAGAGACTTCTTCAATACAAAACACCACTAAAATATCTTGTGCCTTGAGCTATCCCAGCATCTTGATGTCTTCTAAGAAAAGTTGTCGATTAACATATCTCCAACACTCTGACGCAATAGTGACATCTGATAGAGGAATACTTGTTGTTCCTTCCACACTACTTGATGGCTGAAACGTACTTAGACTTGTAATAAGATCATTTGTTAAGAAGGACCTCACTTGGGAAACCTTAGAGGATGTTATCTCAGGTGCATCCACATATCGAGGTTTATAGGATTCTGGTGGCAAGGATTTTCCACTAGGTGTCTGAGCTGTAGATTTTAGAACCATAAGATAAAAACATGCTGGATCATCAACTTTCAGAAGCTTTCTAATGAAGTTTAAAGGTGGAACCAAGAACATATTTGTTCCACCATCAAGGTTTTCAACCCCAACACGATCTTTTAAACTCAAGTACCTTGAAAACTTTGTGTATGAGGCAAAATATTTATTACTATTAGGGTAGAAGAATACAATGTAGAACCCTACAATAGCATCTTAATAATATTTAGCCAAGTTGTATAAACCCATTCCGACTAAGCAGTTGAGTACATCTGGAATGCAACAATAAAAATATCAGCACTTGAATGTAGGTAATAAAATCCATACAAAATAGTTAACTTATATAGGAATTATATGTACTGTGCTAATCCAAAGAAAGATCAAACATGCATATATTCAATGCTAACAACTTCTCTTGACACATTTAGGAATGAGTTTCATAAGAAATTATGCTAAATCATAATTATGTCTCAGATTATGTACTTACCCCGATAGGAACACAAACAACACGACACACAAATTTTCTATTCATGACGATAATGCCACGCTATATATAGTCATGGCCAGAATAGTGTTTTATAGGAGAAACTCGTGCATCACTGATGATGCTTGACTGAGTGTTACAAGACCTAAAGAAACATTTCTACCAAATGGACCTAAATCATATTATTCATCTAACACATGACCTCAATCACTTGTTCTTTTATGAGGATAAGAACTATCATTTGCCGCATTAATCCTTGATTTTTTAGTTTCCCTTTGAAGTTGGCTAGGATCACTAATTAGTTGTCTGGAAATAACAGGGTGAAACCTGCCTTGCATACTCAAAGGTCTAAGTGGGATGTCAAAACCATAACATGGCAAACATCCAGACAAATTAGAATCTAGCATAGGGAAATTCTAGCCAAATGTATATTTGCTGGTTAAGACACCCTATGTTGGCCTCAAATGTATCTAGACGTTTTCTATCTTACGGTCCTGACATCCCAGCTAGACCATTGAGTATGCAAGTTAGGTTTCACCGTGTTATTTCAAGACCACTAATTACTGATTCTAGCGAACTTCAAAGGGAAGCTAAAAGATCAAGGATTTATGGGACAAATGATTGTTCTTATCCTAATAAAAGAACAAGGGATCGAGATCCTATGTTGGATGAACAATATGGTTTGGGTCCATTTGGCAGAATATTTCTTCAGGTCATGTAACAGTCAGTCAAGAAAACAACGGTGATGCAAGAATTTCTCGTAGACAACACGATTTTTTCCATAAGTATATATGGTGTGGTATTATCACCTAGAATGGAACATTTGCATGTCGTGTTGTCTGTGTTCCTATCGGAGAAAGCATAGAATTTGAGATGTAAGTATGATTTAACAGAATTTCTTATGAAATTCATTCCTAAATTGTGTCAAGAAAAGTTGTTAGCACAAAATATGCATGTTTGATCTTTCTTGGGATTAACACAATTTATATAATTCTTATATAAGTTAACTATTTTGTATTGATTTTGTCAGCTACATTCAAGTGCTTACATTTTTTCTTTTTTTGCAGACCTAACGTAGTCAACTGCTCAACCTAAATAGGGTTAGATAAGTTGACTAAACACTATTGAGATGTTGTTGTCATGGTCAAGATTGCGTTCCTCTTGTCTAAAACTGACGAAGATTTTACCTCATACTCAGAGTTTTGGTAACACCTTGGATCTCAAAATTAAGAAAATCCTAGTTTTAGGAAAACTGGTTCCAGTACCAACGGAACCACCCACAGACCGTAGGTGGGGTTCCGTCGTTAAGGTCCACATTTTGATGGGCTCTGATCCCACCCACGATCGACTAGTATGGTATGTGGTTGGACCTACGAACCATAGGTCTGACCGTAGGTAAGGATCAACAGCTATTTAAGCAAAAATGGTTGTTGTGTCAACTTCAAATGGTCATATCTTTTAGCACAAAATAAATTAGATGGCACATAATTTATCAAATTAAAGATAGTTGAATTATCTTTCCAATGCCACCGAGTTTGATAAAATCCAAGCTCGGAGTAAAAAATTATGCTCGTTTTAGTGAAACCTTGTCGAGCAGAGCATGAACGACGACCCCAAATGACGGATGGTAGTTCAAACGATGGCCCAACAATCTTGTAGTAAATGTCACTCGTCAATTTAAAATTAGGGTTGTTTTGGTCCATTTCCCTATGCGTTAGGCACCTAAACTACGTCGTTTTACTCAGTGTAAGCCTAATAACCTAGTCAGGCATACCCAAAACCCACATTCTCCAAAAGTCATCCAAATTAGAACGAAAAGAAGAGAAAGAGGTATCAATTTCTTTCAAGAACAAGTAGCAGTGTTCTTTAAGTTTCAGCCCTGAAATTCAAAAGATTTCTCTGTAGATTTTGTCACTAGGTATTTCACCAGGTTTTAGAAACCCTAGGCCTAAACAAGATAAGGAGAATCAAGCAATAGACTAAATTCTAGGGACCTAGTTGATGAAAGGAACCCACTAGTGAAATCCCACATACCTGGTGACGAAATTTACGGAGATCCTTTGGATTTCGGGGCTGAAACTTGCAGAACACTACTGCTTGTTCTTGAAAGAAACTAGTGCCTCTCTCTCTTATTTTTGTTCTAATTTCGATGGGTTTTGTAGAATGAGGGTTCATGGGTATGTCTGACTAGGTTATTAGGCTTAGACTGAGTAAAACGACGTAGTTTAGGCATCAAAAGATGTAGTTTTAGTGCCCAACGCATAGGGTAAAGGGGAAAAACGACCCTGAATTAAAAATGACGAGTGCCATCTACTTTAGGACTGACGGGCCGTCGTTTGAACTACCAACCGTCGTTTGGGGTCATCATTCATGTTCTTCCCGATAGGGTTTCACTAAAAAGAGCATAACTATTTACGCCGGGCTTGGATTCAAATACCTTTAATTTGATAGGTCATGGACCACCTAATTCATTTTGGCTAAAAGATATGATCGTTTGAAGTTGACCCAATGACCATTTTCCTCCAATTGGTTGATGACCCTCACCTACGGTCAGACCTACAGTATGTAGGTCCAACCACGAACCGTACTGGTCGATCGTGGGTAGGATCAGAGACCATCAAAATTTTGACCTTAACGATGAAACCCTACCTATGGTTGGCGGTTCTACCCAAGGTCTGTGGGTGGTTCCGTTGGTACTTGCACCAGTTTTTTCTGAAAAACTGGGATTTTTTCCTTTTGAGATTTGAGGTGTTACATCATCTCCCCCTTGGGAACATTCGTCCTTAAATAAAGTCTAAACAAGCTGAGTATGGAGGGAGGGAGCTGCAACCCGTACCACTAAGTACTAGAAACTGATATGCTGAAATGCAAGAATGACTTAGGGAACAAGATACTGAGACTGAAATACACAAGAGTAAACTGAGAGACTGGAGAGGAACTATTGCCTCAAGCGAAAACGAAATCAAAAGGAATGAGATGAGGGAACTTATCCATCATGGCTGCTTCTGTTTCCCAAGTAGCTCCCTCTACTGAATGTCTCCTCCACAAAACCTTTACTGAAGCGACTTCCTTATTTCTCAACCTACGAACCTGATGGTCAAGAATTTTAATTGGCACTTCTTCATAAGTGAGACTATCCTTCACAGCCACACTCTCTAAAAGTACTAACAACGCCAGATCACCCACACACTTCTTTAACAAGCAAATGTGAAAGACCAGATGAACCGCTACTAAGTCTGCAGGAGACTCTAACTCAAAAGACACATTACCAAACCTTTTCATGATTCTGCATATCTGGGACTGAGCTTCCCTTTCTTGCCAAATCTCATCACCCCCTTCATAGGTGAAACCTTGAGGAAAACCCAATCATCGATTTTGAACTCTAAATCTCTTCTCCTCACATCTGCATAGGACTTCTGACAACTTTGAGTTGTCTTTAGTCGATCTCTAATGAGCTGAAAGTTTTCCATAGCCTCATGAACCGAATTTGGCCCAATCAAGGCTGATCCACCTACTTCAAACCAACTAATCGGGGACCTGCATTTATGCCCATATAGTGCCTCATACGGGTCCAGCTGAATGCTGGAATGGAAGCTATTATTATAGGTAAACTCTATGAGAGGTAGGTGATCATCCCAACTACCCTTAAAATCAATCACGCACGCCCTCAACATGTCCTCTAAGGTATGAATGGTACACTCTCCCTGACCATCCGTCTGGGGTTGAAATGTTGTATTGCGATTTACCTGAGTACCAAAACCTTTCTGAAACAATTTCCAGAAATAAGAGGTAAATTGAGGACCTCTATCTAAGATGATAGACAAGGGAACCCATGCAACCTGACTATCTTATTGATGTAGAGTTTGGCGTAGTACTCCGCTAAATCTATAGTCTTGATAGACAAGAAATGAGCGGACTTAGTAACTTTGTCCACTATCACCCAAATGGAGTCATGCTATCTCTGAGTACGAGGTAAACCCATAATGAAGTCCATGTTTATCACTTCCTACTTCCATGTAGGAATGTTAATCTCCTGAGTCACACCTTCTAGTTTCTGATGTTCTACCTTAACATGTTGACAATTAGGACACTTAGCACAAAGTCTGTTATGTCCCTCTTTATGCGGCTCCACCAAAAGACTTCCCGTGGATCACAGTACATCATAGTGGCACCTAGATGAATGGAATGTCTGGAGTTATGAGCTTCTATAAGGATTTGCTGCCTCAACTCACCCATATTAAGAACATATAAACGACCCTGGTAACGAAGTACACCATCTCTTCCTCGAGAGGAAACCTCAACTTTTGGCTGATGAACTGCACCTTTCAATTGAAGTAAAATGGGATCACTATTCTTGTTTTACCTTAACCTCCGCTACCAATGAAGATTTTGATCCATTCTGAACTATTACCCCACCATCTGATGCGTCTATAAGGCAGCCTCCTAAGCGAGCAAGCCAGTAAACATCTTTAGTTGACTCTTTCCTTTCTTCCTCAACATGTGCTACACTACCCATAGACAGCCTGTTGAGACCATCAGCCACTACATTGGCCTTACTAGGATGGTAAAGCATATTCATGTCTTAGTCTTTGAGGAATTCAAGCCATCTCCTCTGACGAAGATTCAACTCTTTCTAGGTGAACACATACTGGAGGCTCTTATGATCTTTGAATACATCAACATGAACACCCTACAAATAGTGTCTCCAAATCCATAGGGAAAATTCTACGGCTGCACGCTCTAGGTCATTAGTCAGGTAGTTCTTCTCATTGACCATAAGTTGTCTAGAAGCATAAGCTATGACCTAACCTCGTTGCATCAACACACAACCTAGGCTGACCCTGGATGCATCACAATAAATAACATAATAGTCTGAACCATCTGGTATAGTCAAGATCGAAGCAGTATTCAACCTAGTCTTCGATTCTGAGAAGTTTTTCTCAGACTCATCTGACCACTAAAATATGACCTTCTTCTAAGTCAACTTGGTCAATAGAGAAGCTATGGTTCAAAATCCTTCAACAAATCTCCTGTAATAATCAGCCAAACCCAAGAAACTCTTGATATTAGTTGGAGAGGTGGATCTGGGCCATTGTTGTACTGTCTCAATTTTCTGTGAATCCACTAGGATCCCTTCGCTGGATGCCACATGACCGAGGAAAGCAATGGACTATAGTCAGAATTCACATTTGTTGAACTTAGCGAATAGCTGGCAATCTTTGAGAGTTTGCAGAACAACTCTCTGATGAGTCGCATGCTCCTCCTCACTCCGAGAATAAATGAGATGATGACGAATAAGTCCAAATATAGTCTGAACACCTTGTTCATTAAGTCCATGAAATCTGCAAGAGCATTTGTTAGTCCAGAAGATATAACTACAAATTCATAATGACCATAATGAGTTCTGAAAGTTGTCTTAGGAATGTCACTATATCTAACTCTAATCTGATGATAGCCGGATCTGAGGTATATCTTAGAAAATCAACTAGCACCCTGAAGTTCGTCAAACAAGTCATCAATCTTGGGGATGGGATATTTTATTCTTGATTGTGACCTTGTTTAACTGCTGATAGTCAATGCACATTCTGAGTGAACCATCTTTCTTTTTCACGAATAACACTGAAGCACCCCGTGGAAAGATACTGGGTCTGATGAAGCCCTTATCTAGAAGGTATTTCAACAGCTCATTCCAATACTTAAGCTCGGTTGGAGCCATACTATAAGGAGGAATCAAAATAGGCTGGGTATCTAGAAGGAGATCAATCCGAAGTCGATTTTTCTTTTGGGAGTAACTTTGGAAAGATCTTCTCGTAACACTTCTGAAAACTAATTTACTACCGGGACTAACCCAAAAGTTGGGGTTTTAGAGTTTGAATCCATAACCCAGACAAGATGATAGACATGCCCTTTGGAAATCATTTTTCTGGCCTTAGGGTAAGAGATGCATCGACCCATAGGCACTAGGCTACTACCCTTCCACTCTAAGACTGGCTCATTTAGAAACTGAAACCAAACGATCCTAACTCTACAATTGATTGAGGTATAAATGGAATGTAACCAATCCATGTCTAGAATGATATCAAAATCTACCATTTCTAACTCTACAAGATCTGCTGAGGTGACTTTGTAAGAGACTGTGACAGGGAAATTTATGTATACCCGTCTAATTATAATTGGGTCACCAACTAGGGTAGACACTTAGAAGGGTTCTGAGAGAGTTTTTGGACTGACACCAAAGTTTACTGTTATATAGGGAGTCACAAAAGACAGTGTAGCCCCTGGATCTAACAATGCATAAACATCTAAATGAAAGACTCGTAACGTACCAGTGACCACATCAGAAGAATCTTCCTGGTCCTGGCGAACCTGGAGAGCATACAACCTATTTTGGCGTTGAACTCCACATGTACCTGATGAATCAAACTACTGAGTTGGGCGACCTGCTAGTGCTGCTGGAGCTTTAGACTGAGCCCTGCTGTTGTTGCCTCCTTTCTCCCGCTTGGCTGAAGGGCAATCCTTCAACCTATGACTAGACTAACCACACCTAAAGCACCCTTCCTTGCCTACAAGACAGTCGCCCGGATGGTTCTTACAACACTTTGGACAAGTTGGGAAGGTCATGTTGCCTGAAGCACTCCCCTGAGACCTAGAGCATGATGCCCTGCCTTTATGATCCTATCGAAACCTGGGAAATGGAGCAAGTCTAATGAAAGTGCTAGGGTTGTAGACCTCTACTGAAACTGTGATTGATTCCCACCATCCGACTTTTGTTGTGAGTGTTCATAGTTTCCTATTCTGGCCTTTTTGTTATCCTTATCTAATTCCCTAAGCTTATCTCCCTCAAACTGTTGAGCATGAGTCATTAGTCAAAAGCTATCCATATCCCATAGAAACATCACATTCCTACACTAAATTTTCACCAGATCGGATACCCCAAACAAGAACTTACTCATTTGTGCCCTTGAATCGGCAACCATGGTGGAGCATACCTAGAGAGCTGGGTAAACTTCATCATGCACTCTTGGACTAACATTGACCCCTGCTTCAATTTTATAAACACTTGTGCCTTAGCTTCCCTCATTCCCTTAGGAAGAACCTGTCTAGGAAAGCTCTAGTAAAACAATCCCAAGTCGCAGGAGCTGCATCTGCACCCATGTTATCTTTCCAATGAGTGAACCAGATATGAGCCACATCCTTAAGTTGGTAGGATGCCAACTCAACACTCTCAGTACCAGCCTCTTGCATTACTCCAAGAATTTTCCTAACCTCATCAATGAAGTTGTGTTGGTCCTCACCAACCTTCGACCCTAGAAAGTCAGGCGGATTCATCCGAACAAAGTCTCAAACCCTAGCTACAGTTGATCCACCATTTGTGTTAGTAGGAACTAGGACCTACTGATTATTCTGATTGGCCACACTCTGAGTCAAGAGTTGGATCGCATTCCAAATTTTTGCATTCGTAACCTCATGGTTTAGGATCGGAAGAATTGCGCTAGCATTGTGTGCATTATCATTCCATGCATTAGCCCTATGAAGAGGCATGATCTGAAATGCATCAAGACAGATTAGAAAGGAGAAGTTGGATCTTACCCACGCACGATAAAAATAGCAAAGAAAGTAAAGTTTTTCTTAAAACACTTCGTAGCCTCCCCTTCATAGATGTGGCGCGCTTCATACTCATGAAAGAGACTCTACTTACTGCCTCTTTCAGACATCCTAGGACTCTCAAACCTAATGCTTTGATACCAATTTTTTCACTCCCCGAGACTACCCTCTTAATATAAAATGGGACCTAGGATCACGAGTGACCCTAAGTTAACCCTGTGTCTGGCATATATCAAGCATACTGAAAATAACTGAATAAGACATGTACTATGCGGAAGCTAAAACAATAGATAACTGAAAGTGGGAAACCACCAACTAGTCTGAATGTATAAAACATACCAAGAGTTTAATAACAACTAAAATATAAACTTAACAATTCAAGTTGATTCTACTACTATGTCTGAAAAGCCTTTAACTGAGTTGAGTTATTGGGACATGCCCCTAGCTAACTCTAACAAAATGAAAATTGAATGTAAAAAACAAAAATGAAAAGCATATCTATTGTCCTCGAAGTATGAGGAATCACCACTGAAGCTGCTAACTGTGGACTGCAAATTGATCTAAGCATTATCTTGATGCTGAGTACCTGAACCTACATCATGAAAGGATTTAGCAAAGAATATGCGTCAGTACTTGGAATGTACTGAGCATGCAAAATATAGATACTAAGCTGAACAAATATATATAAGCTAAACAAAGCATAACTGAGCAATGACATAAATTTAGCAAGAATGTAAATAATGAAAAAATAACTGAAAAGCTAAACTGAATGCAATAATCAACTGCTAATCATGAAGATGACATGCTAAACTGAATACTAAAGTATATATTGAAAACCTGGTCAAATGCATTAGGAGTCTGACTGTGGAAGCTACTATTAACTAACATAAACCATGTGAGCTAAACATGGAGCCCGATTTATACTCCCCATCGAGAGGACCCAATATACATTGTTAGGGGTATAAAGGCATGACTAGCGTGATCACTAAATCTGAGGCCCAACAGAGGGGACTTATACTCCTACGGGGGCACATAGTTCTGGGACCATGAGGGTATGCTGAACCCTAGTCCAACTCAATGTTAAGTCTACTCCCAACTGAATATGTATATGACAAAAAAGTAACTGAAATATTGAATTAGTGAATAGCTCAAAATACTGACATACAATCTAAGAATGCAATATTTATATACTAATAATATAACATTCAAAATCTCAAGCATGATTATTTGTTCAACTGACCTAGCAAGTATAATTCGTAGACTAAGAGAATTTATACAAACTAGGGCTCTAAGTTTCATACAAGGAATTCAGAATTATTTCCAGGAACAAGCTATTTCGATTTAGGATACTACAACAACTAACTCATAGTAAATATCCAAGGTTTTAGAAACCCTAGGTCTAAACAAGATATAGAGAATCAAGGAACTAGCTGAATTCTAGGGACCTAGTCGATGAAAGGAACCCACTAGTGAAATCCCACATACCTGGTGACGAAATTTACGGAGATATATTTTGGATTTCGGGGTTGAAACATGAAGAACATTGTTGCTTGTTCTTGAAAGAAACTCGCACCTATTACTCTTTTTTACATCTAATTTGGATGACTTTTGGAGAATGAGGGTTTTGGGTATGTCTGACTAGGTTATTAGGCTTAGACTGAGTAAAACGACGTAGTTTAGACATCAAATGACGTAGGTTAAGTTCCCAATTCATAGGGAAAAGGACCAAAATGACTTTGACTTAAAACTGATGAGTGTCATCTACTTAAGGACTGGTGGGCCGTCGTTTGAACTACCAACTATCATTTGGGGTCGTCGTTCATGCTTTGCCCGACAAGGCTTCACTAAAATAAGCATAACTTTTTACTTCGAGCATGGATTTTAGTAAACTCGATGGCATTGGAAAGAGGATTCAATTATCTTTCATTTGATAGGTCATGGGCCACCTAATTAATTTTGTGCTGAAAGATATGACCGTTTGAAGTTGACCCAACATTTATTTTCCTCCAATTGGTTGCTGACCCTCACCTATGGTCCGTAGGTCTAACCACAGACCATACTTGTAACAGCTCGGAACTCAAACTTAGAAAACGTAGCAGAAAAACTCAAGAACCAGTGAACCACGACACAGTTCATAGACCGTGAAATGGACCATGGTCCATCGACCTGCCCGTGGTCTCAACACCCTCCCAGCCGGGGTGGACCACAAAGCACTTCATGGGATATGGACCACTTCACGGTCCGTGCTGGTGCTCGTGAAAATCAGATGGAATCCACTAGGATTTTGGCCCTTCACGGGCCGTGGTCTCGATGATGAGACGTTGTGGCTCCCATAGAGTTGGAGCAGTGCAGCCCTTAGCCCATGTGAAGGACCACGAGGACCTTCACAGTCTGTGATCCTTCACACTGTCTGTGATGTGGTCCGTAGTAGGGTGACCCAGATCCAGCCGCTACTGGACCAAGGATCACGACCGGTTTCACGGTCTGTGGTCCCTTTGACGACCCGTCATAGGGGTCGTGGTCAGCTAGTCAGACCTTTAAGTCAGGGGTCGTTTGGTCTTTCACTTATGCGTTGGATACCTAAACTACGTTGTTTTGGTTAGTTTTCGCCTACTAAGCAAATTAGGACCTAACCTAATCAATTATTCACCAAAAATTCATCAATCTTAGAGCAAAATAGAGGAGAAAAGTCGAGTATCCTTCGTTCAAGAACGTAGCAAGTTTTCATTAATTCCAGCCCAGAAATTGAAAGATTTCTCCATGTAATTCATCACCAGGTATGTGGGATTCACTGGTGGGTTCCTTTCACTCATTAGGTCCCTAGAAATCACTCAGATTCTTGATTCCCTTAATATTATCTAGACCTAGGGTTCCTTGAATGTTAAGAAATTGTTGGGTTTTAGCTGTTAGAATGATCAAATCAGATTATCCTATTATTGCTTAATTCTTGTATGATATTCATAACCCTAGCTATGTAGTTCTTTTAGTTCATGAATTACAAATGCTAGATCAGTTATTTCAGATATGCATGCCTCACATTTGAATGTTTCAATATCAGTACATTAATTTTGCATTTTCAGTTAGCATGTCAGTATGTTGTGCTCTTCGGTAATATAGAAATTTAGTCATAAGTTGTTAATTACATAATCTATTGGGAGTAGCTTAATACCGAGTAGACTAGGGTTTGTCACCCTCTAGTCCCATAACTACGTCCCTGTACGTTGTAAGTCCCCTCTGTGGGCATCATTTTAGTGATCACGCCAGTCATGCCTCTATACATTTGGCAGGGTATATTGGGTCCTCTCAATGGGGCGTATACATTGGACTCCACATTAAGCTCATGTGGTTTTATGTTGGTTATTATTAGCTACCTTATAGTCAGATTCCATTTCATTGACCACGCTATCAGTCACAGTTCAATATTCAGTCTCAGTATGTTATAAACTTGGTCATTGAATTCAGTCATTTCATGCTCAGTATTCTCAGTTTAATATCATACTTATCTCTTACCATTGCTCAGTTATATAATTTTGTTCAATTATGGTTATTTTTTAGCTTTTCTCTATCATTCATGCTCAGTACCATTCAAGTACTGACGCATACTCTGCGCTACATCTTCTTGTGATGTAGGTTTAGGTTCTCAGCTTCCAGATAATGCATAGATCGGTTCCCGATCTTCAGCTCAATAGTATCAGTAGTGAGTCCTCATGCTCCGAGGACCACATACATGTTTCCTTTGTGTTTGTTTTCAGTTTTATTTTTTGCTAGATTTAGCTGGGGCATGTCCCAGCACTTCTAGTCAGTTAGAGGCTACTTCCAGACATAGTTAGAATCAGCTTTAGTATTTTAGTTTGACTTTTCAGTTGTTGTTGAACTCTTAGTATTTATATATTCAGATTTAGTGTGGGTATTCCCCATCATTTCAGATTATTTATTCACTAGCTTCTGCATAGTTTTCATTGATTCAGTTTATGATTAAGTATCCTTATGATATGCCAGCTGGGTTAGCTTGGGGTCACTCGTGATCCTAGGTCCCGTGTCCGCGTCCTGAGTGTAGCTTTGGGGACTGACAAACTTGGTATCAGAGAACTAGGTTTAAGAGTCCTAGGGTGTCTAGAAAGCCACACTAAGTAGAGTCTTTTTCATGGGTGTGAAGTGCACCACATCTAATGAAAGGGAGGTTGTGAAGTGTTTCAGGAAAACTTCACTTTCTTGATACTCTTATCGTGTGTGAGGTATGATCGAATTTCCTCGTTCTAATTCATCATTATGCATTTTCAAATCATGCCTTCTCGTAGAGCTTACGAAAGGAATGTGAATTCCCACAACACTAATGCAGCTCCTCCAGTCCCAGATCAGGAAGTTTTGAATGTAGAGTTTTAGAACGTTATTCAACTTTTGGCTCAGAGTGTGACTAACCAGAACAACCAGCAGGCTCCAGTTCTTGCAAATTCTAGTGGTGGATCATTGGCAGCCAGGGTTCGTGATTTTGTTAGGATGAATCCGCCTGAGTTCTTAGGATCACTGATTGGTGAGGATCTCCAAAACTTCATAGATGAGGTCAAGAAGATCTTTGGAGTGATGCAAGTGACTTGTAATGATAGGGTAGAGTTGGCATCCTATCAGCTTAAGGATGTAGCTCACATCTGGTTTACTCAATCAAAAGAAAACAGGGGTACAAATGCTGATCCTATCACTTGGGAATGCTTTGGTGAGACTTCTCTTGACAGGTTCTTCCCAAGAGAATCGAGGGAGGCAAAGGCTCAGGAATTCAAGTATTTGAGGCAAGGTAACATGGCTGTCCAAGAGTATGGACTTAAGTTTACCCAACTCTCCATGTATGATCCTCACATGGTTGCTGATTCCAAGGCTCAAATGAACACGTTTTTGTATGGGGTATCCGACTTAGTGAAAACAGAGTCTAGGAATGCTATTTTGCTAAAAAATATGAAAATCTCTAGGCTCATGACTCATGCTCAGTAGGTTGAGGGAGATAAGTTTAGGGAATAGGCTAAGGATAATAAGAAGGCTAGAATAGGCACCTACGAGTAATCTCAACAAAACTCGATGGTAGAAATCGCTCACAGTTCAAGCAAAAGTCTTCAGCTCCAGCACCTTCATCAGCTAGTGTTCCATCCTCCAAGTTCTGACAGGATCAAAAGGGTAGGGCATCAGGCTCTAAGTCTCAAGGAAGTGTTTCAGGCACCAGAAACTACCAAACTTGTCCAAAGTTTGGTAAGAACCATCCGGGTGAGTGTTTACAAGAAAGGAATGATGTTTTAGGTGTTGTCAGTCTGGTAACAGGTTGAGAGATTGTCCTTCTGCTAAACAAGGTCAAGGAGGTAACAATGGTAGAGCACCGTCTACAACTTCAATAGCCCCAATAGGTCACTCGACTCAGCAGGGTAACTCATCTGGTAGTGGTGGCGGACAGCGCCAAAATAGGTTGTATGCTCTCCAATGTTAGTCTAGAAACTCTCTCAAAACCCTTTGTTAGATCTAGGGGCTACTCTTTCCTCTGTAACTCCTTATATAGTAGGCAACTTCAATGTTAGTCTAGAAACTCTCTCAAAACCCTTCTTAGTCTCTACTCCAGTCGGTGACCCAGTTATAGCTAGACGGGTATATAGAAATTGCCCTGTCATAGTCTCCTAGAAAGTCACCTCAGCAAATCTTGTAGAGTTAGAAATGTTAGACTTTGATATCATTCTGGGCATGGATTGGTTACATTCTTATTATGCCTCAGTCGATTGTAGGAATAGGATTGTTCGTTTTCAGTTTCCAGACGAACCAATCTTAGAATGGAAGGGTAGTAGCTTAGCGCTTATGGGTCAATTCATTTCTTACCTTAAGTCTAGAAAGATGATTTCTAAGGGTTATCTCTATTATCTAGTTCGGGTTAAGGATTCAAGTTCCATAACCCCAACTCTTGAGTCAGTTCTTGTAGTTAATGAGTTCCTAGAAGTGTTTCCATAAGATCTTCCCGAAGTTCCTCCCGAAAGGGAAATCCACTTTGGAATTGATCTTCTTCTAGATACCTAGACTATTTCTATTCCTTCTTACCGAATGGCTCCAGCTGAGCTTAAGAAATTGAAAGATCAGTTGAAAGACCTTCTAGATAAGGGTTTCAGCAGACCTAGTATTTCCCCATGGGGTGCACCAATGTTGTTTGTGAAAAAAAAAATGGTTCTCTCATAATGTGCATTGACTATAGGCAGTTGAACAAGGTCACAATCAAATAATAAGTATCCTATCCCTAGGATTGATGACTTGTTTGACCAACTTCAGGGTGATAGTCATTTCTCAACAATAGACCTTAGATCCAGTTATCACCAGCTCAGAGTCAGAGATAGTGACATCCATAAAATAGCCTTCAAAACTTGGTATGGTCATTATGAATTAGTAGTTATGTCATTTGGACTAACCAATGCTCCTGCATCTTTCATGGATTTGATGAACAGAGTGTTTAAGTAGTATTTGGACTTGTTCGTTATCGTCTTTATTAATGATATCCTCATTTACTCTAGGAATGAGGAAGAACATACGAATCATTTGAGGGTTGTCCTATAAACTCTCAAAGATCACCAGTTATTCGCTAAGTTTAGCAAGCGTGAGTTTTGGCTGCAATTTGTTGCATTCCTTAGTCATATTATGTCTAGCGAATGGATCCGAGTGGATTCTCATAAAATAGAAGCAGTGAAACAATGGCCCAGACCTACCTCTCCTATAGATAACAAAAGTTTCTTGGGTTTGGCTGGTTATTATATAAGGTTCATGGAAGGATTTTCATCCATAGCCTCTCATTTGACTAAGTTGACTCAGAAAAAGGTTAAGTTTCAGTGGTCAGATGATTGTAAGAAAAGATTCCAGAACTGAAAACTAGGTTGACTATAGCTCCCGTTTTGATTCTACCAGAGGGTTTAGACGGTTATGTTATCTATTGTGATGCATCTAGAGTCGACCTAGGTTGTGTGTTGATACAGCGAGGTAAGGTTATATCTTATGCTTCTAGACAGCTTAAGGTGCATGAGAAGAATTATCCAACTCATGACCTCGACCTTGCAACAGTGGTGTTTACGTAGATGTGTTCATAGACCATAAGAGCCTTCATTATGTGTTCACCCAGAAAATTTTTAATCTTAGCCGAAGGAGATGGCTTGAGTTCCTCAAGGATTATGATATGAGTGTGCATTACCATCTTGGTAAGGCTAATGTAGTAGCAGATGCTCTTAGTAGACTATCTACGGGTAGTGTAGCACATGTTGAGGAAGAAAGAAAGAAACTAGTGAAGGATGTTCACAGATTTACTCGCTTAGGAGTTCGTCTTATGAGCATATCAAATTGTGGTGTAACAGTTCAGAATGGGGCAGAATCTTCATTGGTAGCGGAAGTTAAGGAAAAGTAAGACAATGATCCGATATTACTTCAACTAAAGGGTGCAGTCCATCAGCAGAGAGTTGAGGTTTTCTCCCAAGTAGGAGATGGTGTGCTTCACTATCAGGGTCGATTATGTGTTCTTGATGTGGGTGAGTATAGACAGCAGATTATTGTAGAATCCCATAACTCCAGGTATTCTATTCATCTAGGTGCCACAAAGATGTACCGTGATTTGCGAGACGTCTTTTGGTGGAATGGCATAAAGAGGGATATAGTAGATTTTGTGCCTAAGTGCCCTAATTGCCAGCAAGTGAAGGTAGAACATTAGAAACTAGGAAGTATGACTCAAGAGATCAACATTCCTACTAAGAAGTGGGAAGTGATCAACATGAACTTCATCACAGTTTTACCTCGTACTCGCAGACATCATGACTCCATTTGGGTGATAGTTGATAGATTTACTAAGTCTGCGTGCTTTTTGTTGGTTAAGACTACAAATTCGAGGAGGACTACGCCAAGCTTTAAATTAATAAGATAGTTAGGTTGCATGAGGTTCCTTTGTCTATCATCTCAAATAGAGGTCGTCAGTTTACCTCTCATTTTTGGACGTCTTTTCAGAAAGGTCTTGGTACTCAGGTTAATATTAGCACAACATTTCACCCACAGACGGATGGCTAGGCAGACCGTACCATTCAGACCTTAGAGGATATATTGAGAGATTGCGTGATCGATTTCAAGGGTAGTTGGGATGATTACCTTCCTTTTATAGAGTTTGCCTACAGTAATAGCTACCGTTCCAGCATTCAGATGGCCCCTTATGAAACATTGTATGGGCGTAGATGTAGATATCCAGTTGGTTAGTTTAAAGTAGGTGAAGCAACCTTGATAGGGCTAGATTCAGTTCATGATGCTATAGAGAAAGTGCAACTCATTAGAGATAGATTTAAGACAGTCCAGAGTCGCCAGAAGTCCTATGCAGATGTAAGACAAGGGATTTAGAGTTCCAAGTTGATGATTGGGTTTTCCTGAAAGTGTCACCTATGAAGGGGGTGATGAGATTAGGCAAGAAAGGGAAGCCCAGTACTAGATATGTAGGCCCTTACAAGATCTTGAAAAGATTTGGTAAAGTGGCTTACTAGTTAGAGTTGCCAGCAAAACTAGCAACAGTGCATCTAGTTTTTCACATTTCATTTTTGAAGAACTGTGTGGGTGATACATCATCTATTGTACCTTTAGAAAGTGTGGTTGTGAAGGATAGTCTCACTTACGAAGAGGTATCAGTTGAAATTCTTTATCTTCAGGTTCGAAGGTTGAGAAACAAAGAAGTCGCTTCAGTCAAGGTTTTGTGGAGGAGTCGTAGAGGGAGCTACTTGGGAAGCTGAAGCAGCTATGAAGGCCAAGTATCTTCATATTTTTCCTTCTGATTCCATTCCAGCTTGAGGTAATGGTTCCTCTCCAATTTTTCAGTCATTCATGCATAGCGTCAGTCTTAGTATCATGCTCCTTCAGTTTGTACTTGCATTTTCAGTGTATTTGCATGTTCTTTGAACTTAGTTCAAAAAGAAATCAGTTCTAGAAATTAGTGGCAGGTTTGCAACTCTTTCCCTCCCTATCCAGCTAGTTTAGACTTCATTCGAGAATGAATGTTCCCAAGGGGGAGATATTGCAACACCTCAGAACTAACAATTAGAAAATGTAGCAGAAAAACTCTAGAACCAATGAACCACGAAAAGGTTCACGGACCCTGAAAGGAACCACGGTCCGTCGACTTGCCTGTGGTCTCAGCACCCTTCCAGTAGAGGAGGACTACAGATCCCTTCACAGGACATGGACCACCTTACGGTCCATGATGGTGCTCGTGAAAATCATATGGAATCCACCAGGCTCAAACGTCAGAACACAGGGCCCTTCACGGGTGTGGTCTCGACGATGAGCTGCAGTAGCTCCAGTAGAGTTAGACCAGTGCAGCCCTTAGCCCAGGTGAAGGACCATGAGGACCTTCACGGTTTGTGATCCTTCACACAATCCGTGAAGTGGATCATATTAAGGCGTCCCAGATCTAGCAGCTACTGGACCAAGGACCACGACCGATTTCACGGTCCGTCGTACCTTCGACGGCCCATCATAAGGGCCATGGTCATCCGGTCAGACATTTAAGTCAGGGGTTATTTGGTCTTTTTCCCTATGCATTGGACACCTAAATTACGTTGTTTCACCCCTAAACTATATTGTTTTGGTCAGTTTTAGCCTAGTAAACAAATTAGAAGCTAATCTAATCAATTATTCACCAAAAATTCATCAATCTTAGAGCAAAATAGAGGAGGAAAATCGAGCATCCCTAGTTCAAGAATGTAATGAGTTTTCATCAGTTCCAGCCCCTAAATCGAAAGATTTCTCCATGGAATTTGTCACCAGGTATGTGGGATTTCATTAGTGGGTTCCTTTCACCCATTGGGTCCCTATAATTCAGTCAGATTCTTGATTCCCTTAATATTATCTAGACCTAGGGTTCCTTGAATGTTAAGAAATTGTAGCCTTTTATCTGTTAGAATGATCCAAATAAGATAATCATGTTATTGCTTAGTTTTTGTATGATATTCAGAACCCTAGCTATGTAGTTCTTTTAGTTCATGAATTACACATGCTAGGTCAGTTATTTTAGATATACATGCCTCATATTTGAATGTTTCATTATCAGTACATTAATGTTGCCTTTTCAGTTAGCATGTCAGTATGTTGACCTATTCAGTATTACAGAAATTCAATCATAAATTGTTAATTACATAATCTATTGGGAGTAGCTTAATACCGAGTGGACTAGGGTCAGTCAGCCTCAAGTCCCATAACTACATGCCCCGTAGGTTATAAGTCCCCTTTGTGGGCATCATTTTAGTGATTACGTCCGTCATGCCTCTATACCTTTGGTAGGGTATATTGAGTTATCTCGATGGGGCGTATACATCAGACTCCATATTTAGCTCATGTGGTTTTATGTCAGTTATTATTAGCTCCCTTACAGTCAGATTCCATTTCATTGATCACGTTATCTCTCACAGTGCAGTATTCAGTCTCAGCATGTTATAAACGTGGTCGTTGCATTCAGTCTCAGCATGTTATAAACGTGGTCGTTGCATTCAGTCATTTCATGTTCAGTATTCTCAGTTTAGTATCATAATTATCTCTTACCATTACTCAGTTATATGCTTTTGTTCAACTATGGTTATTGTTCAGCTTTACTCTATCATGCATGCTCAGTACCTTTCAAGTACTAACGCATACTCTACACTACATCTTCATGTGATGTAGGTTTAGGTTCTCAGATTCCGGATCACGCATAGCTCGGTTCCCGATCTTTAGCTCAATAAAATTAGTAGTGAGTCCTCATGCTCCGAGGACGATATAAATGTTTCCTTTGTTTTTGTTTTTAGTTTCAATATTTGCTAGATTTAGCTGGGGCATGTCCCAGCACTTCTAGTCAGTTAGAAGCAATTTTCAGACATAGTTCGAATCAGCTTTAGTAGTTGAGTTTGACTTTTTAGTTGTGTTGAACTCTCAGTATTAATATACTCTGATTTAGTATGGGTATTCCCCATCATTTCAGATTATTTATTGACTAGCCTCCACACAGTATTTATTGATTCAATTTATTATTAAGTATGCTTATGATATGCCAGCAGGGTTAGCTTGGGTTCATTCGTGATCCTAGGTCCCGTATCCACGTCCTGGGGTAGCTTTGGGTAGTGATAGTACTGGTCGATTGTAGGTGGGAGAAGAGACCATCAAAATCTGGACCTTAACGACGGAACCCTACCTACGGTCCGTGGTTTAACCTACGGTCCTTGGGTAGTTTCGTTGGCACTGGCACCAGTTTTTCTGAAAACTAGGATTTTCTTCATTTTGAGATTTGAGGTGTTACACTCTTAGTTCATGAATTATATTTGCTAGGTCAATTAAATAGAAAATCATGCTCCAGATCTTGAATGTCACATTCACAGTATATAAATGTTGCATTCTCAGTTAGCATGTCTATATTTTGAGCTATTCAGTATTTAGTGCATTTTAGCTTCATATGTATTCAATTGGGAATAGACTTAGCACCGAGTTGAACTAGGGTTCAATGTACCCTCATAGTCCCAGAACTACGTGCCCATGTAGGATTATAAGTCCCCTCTATTGGGCATCAGTATTAGTGATCACACCAGTCATGCTTTTATACCCCTAGCAAGGTATATTGGGTCCTGTCGATGGGGCATATACATCGGCCTCCACATTTAGCTCACGTGGTTTATGTTGATTAATAATAGCTCCCACAGTCAGACTCTTAGTTTGTTGACTAGGTTTTTAGCAGTTACTTCAGTATACATTTCAGCATATTATATCCATGATTAGTACTTGGTCATTGAATTTAGTTTAGTTTTCAGTTATATTTCATTATCTATATCCTTGTTTAGATTATATCATTGCTCAGTTACTCATTTTTTAGCTTATATTTTTTTTTCAGCTTAGTATAACTATATCCTTCATGCTAAGTACATTCCAAGTACTAACGCATACGCTGCGCTACATCCTTTCATAATGCAGGTTCATGTACTCAGCATCCAGATCATGCCTAGATCAATTCTCTGTCCAACTTCAGCAGCTTCATTGGTTAGTCCTCATTCTTCGAGGACAATAGACATGCTTTCATTTTAGTCAATATATTTAGTTTCAGTTTTGTTAGAATTAGCTGGGGGAATATCCCAGCAAATCAACTCAGTTAGAGGTTTTTCAGACATAGTAGTAGATTCAGCTTGAGTTGTTAAGTGGTTGTTTTAATTATCACTAAACTATTAGTATATTTTATATATATTCACACTAGTTAGGTTTTTCCCCATGTTAAGATATCCATTGTTTTAATTTCCGCATTGTACATGTTTTTCTTAGTTATTTTTAGTATGTTCATAATATGTGAGATTCAAGGTTAGCTTGGGGTCACTCGTGATCCTAGGTCACGTGTTACGTCAAAGGGGTAGCCTCGAGGCGTGAAAACTTGGTATAAAAGCATTAGGTTCAAGAGTCCTAGGGTGTCTGAAAGACTAAGTAGAGTCTCTTTCATGGGTGTGAAGTGATAAGTTCACAATTTGGATAGGTTTAGTGTCCTCAAATGCTTATTTTGTGCCAATAACTGATGTAAAATCCATGTTTTCTAGGTATTTGGATTGAGGAACAAAGCATGGACACTAATTGGCAAAAAGGAACAACGCAGCTGCAAGAACGAAGAAAAGAAGGCATATTGATCACCTAATCCATTGGGTGAGTCACCGAGTGGCAAATACCTCGCCTAAAGTTCCAGTGTGCCAAGCCCTGAAGGAGAAAATCAAATCGGTGAGAGAAATGAGTAGTCGGCGTGTCACCGAATGGTTCCGCGATGCAGTGTTAGATCGCCCAAAGTTATAGAACTTAAGGATGTTGAAGGCCAAAGCAAAAAGGCGATGGAACTGACCAAAGGGCAGATCGTCGAGTTAATCAACGAGCCCGACTTACTGCGCCAATTGGTCCTTCGCAGCATATCTTTGGCGACTACAAATACATTTTTGAATTCTTAGTTTAGTATTAGTTTTCATAATATAGAATTTTTGAGTTAGAACTCTGAGTTTGGAGACAACTTTTCCTTAGCTTTGAAGAATTAAAGTTTTCAATTTTTGAGAAATTGGAAGTGGGTCTATAAGATTCTTCAATTTGGACCTTTGTAAAGATGACATTAATCTTACCTAGTTGATGAAAACACAATTTGGTAACTATTTCTATCGTTTTATGATCTCTAGCTAAAACCCCAATTCTTAGGGTGTGATTATGTGATTATGGGCAGATTTAGCTTATGAGTATTGCTAATTGATAGTTTAAATGTTGTTTAGAAGTGATTTCAATCAGTAATTGTGGTTTAATTTAAAGGGTTATAGTTGCAAATGCAATTCTACCTTCGAATTTTTGGCTTGCTCGAAAGAGAGGTTTTAAAACCAAGATTACTGAATTGATGGTCTGTGGGTATTGAGTTTTCATGGGTTCAACTCGAGAGAGTGAATCCTAAACCCTTTTCCACACATTCAGCTCGAGAGAGTGAATGGACTAAAGTGTAGGATGTTCTTAATTGATGTTTGTTGGTGTTCGAGAGAAACCAACTTGATTCGGGGTAAGTTGTTCGAGAGAAAGTTTATCCCCACTAAAGTTTAGCTTATTTGTTGATTTACAGCTATTTACTATTAGTTGCAATTACCAATTTGTGTACCTTAGCCTATAATCCAATCACATCCCAAGAACCCGTCTCATTACTTGTTAATTCGTGTTATTTATTGTTGTTGTAGTTGATAATTACAATTAAAACCCCCCTGTTATTTGACACTTGTGTCACCCCTTAACTTGAATTATGTTTTTATTCGTAAATATCTATTACTATGATTGAGTTGAACATATTCGTACTTTGCTCTTGATTCTCAAACACGTACCACTCCATGTGGGATTAGACCCCAACTCATTTAGTTTGGTTATATTACTAACTAACAATCATTGATTCTTAGTATTGGATGAAGTGTCTTTGAAACGTTATTAATCAAAATGGCGCCGCTGCCGGGGAGTGGTGTTGGTTGAGAATCTTTAGCTAAGTTGAATTTTGTTCTTGATTACTTATAGTTGAATCTACTTACTCTTAGTTTTGGTTTTCGTGTTGCCTGTTTAGAGCAGAATAAAGGAGCATGTCTTGTAACAATGGTGACCAAATGGACCTCTCTCCTTTGAGAATGATTATTCTTAGGTATAACATCCTAAGTTTCAGGCAAATAGAGGATGAGTCAATCCATGAGTTGTGGCTGAGATTTAAGTCACTATTGTTGCAGTGTCCAGCTCATGGAATCTCAGATAACATGTTATTGGACTACTTCTATAGAGGTCTTGGTCCGAAAAATAGAAGAGTGGCTGACCAAATGTCTCTAGGGTCTCTCACGACTACCCTATGCAATAGCAGCCCAGCTCCTTCATCACATGGCCAAGACCAACAAAAAGACTGAGAAGGACCAGATCTTGGCCACACTGTTAACTCAGCTGGATCTAGTGGCCAAAAGATCTTGGAATTGGAAGCATCGGACAAAAGAAAGACCGGTACATTCCCCCTCACGAGCGTATAAAGCCTAAGGTGTACGAGGGTGGACAAATAGAAGAGATACTCTCTCTCATTCTTCACAAAGTCAAAGATCACGACAAAGTGTTGAATGAGTTAAAAGAAAATGTCTCACTACTGAATGAGATGATTGCTTCCCATTCCATATTTGTTCAGTTGTTGGAGACCCAAATGGGTCATGTGTTGTATCGTATCTACCCCACAAATAATGATTGAGTGGGGAAGTCGTGCCACGACATTAACTAAGGCACTTCTTGGGAGACAACCCAAGTGTTTATCGCTTTATTTTGGTTTTAGAAAAAATCGTGTGTTGATTTTGCAGGTTGAAGTGTAGAATGTGTTTGAAAAGTGCAGGTTGGTGAGTTAAGAGTCCAGTTGGTGACTCGCCGAAGAGGTCGGTGAGCCCGACTTGGACCGCCATTAGACTCCAGATAATTTTAAAATTAGAGGCTGTAAAATTTGGCGAGCCCAGGAGCTGATTAGCGAATCGTCGACCGGGTCGGTGATCACGACTCTATCCGACATTCGGACCCCCACAATAACTGGAGCTCCTGTAAAACTAGGCGAGGTAAGTGCCCACTCGGCGTGTAGCCGAATGGGTCGGTGAGTAAGACTAATGTCGCCAAATGGGCAAGAACTGGACGGTTTTTAAAGGCCAAAGGCTTAAACTTTCAAACTCTTTCACTTTCCCTCACTTTTGAACTTCCCAAACTCACACCCACACAATATTTTTCCATATTGCTTACATTTTTATCACATTTTAGTCGCCGTATTTTTGTTCGAATTTGGATTACTTTGCCACCTAGCATTCAAAGTTTTTATTCAACATCTAAGGTTGGTTTTCTAAACCCCAAATTTTTATTTAGCAATTTTTACTCATTTACAATTGATTTTGTCTTAGTGATGTGTGTTGGGCCTCTTTGATCGTAATTTCACTTGTGTGTGCATGTTTTAATTTGAATACCTTGCATGTATTTGTCTATATTATTAAATTCCAGAGTTTGTCATGCCTTAAAATTGATTAAACTTGTGGGGTTGTGCTTGCATCTTGTTGAGTCTAGTCGGGAGAAGTCTAAGTAACCCGCACATGTACCAAATGACATAATTTCCCCAATGATGGAGTGGTTGACATCATTCTTAAGGGCATGAGTCGTCAAATGGCCAAATTTGGCCAAATCGAGAGAAGTCTGAGCATCTCAGCGGCTTGGGTGTAATGGTTCTTAGCTTAATTTTAATAGTGCATGCTTTGATTTTGTTTTCGGGGGCTGCGGAGTTGAATTTGGGAAGTAGGGTTGAAAGTTGGCACGTTAGGTCATTTGGTGAGCTGGGTCAAGATCGCCGACCCACTCAGCGGTTCGCCAAAATTCCCCTTATCGCCTTTAATTTCATGCTCTATCTTGAACAAGGTTCTGTACCTTTTGGTGAGAAGCCTGAGTACGCCGAGTGCACTCGACGACTCGCCGAAGGTCTTTCTTGATCGCCCTTTGTCTGCGCCCCTAATCCTTAAATGTACTGTAACTTTTGGCGGGCTAAGCCATTCTCGTCGAATGCTATCGGCGATTCGCCAAAAGGCCCTTACCATCGCTGACATGCCATTTCTCTGAGAAATTTTTGAGCCAATCCTTTCGGCGAGCCCGATCTGGCTCGCCAAAGTGATTCGGCAACTCGCCAATTGGTTCGCAGAGTCTGTCTGCAGCTACTTTTCTGTTCTTTTGCTTGAATTGTTTCTAACTCTTTTTGATGTTTTTGTAGACATGGCTAGACCAAAGGTTGCTGGTAGGGACATGCCGCCCCGCAAAAAGGCCAAAGGGATAAAAATAAATGAGGATGCAGCTGCATCTAGGGCCAAAGCCACCAAACTTCCCACAACTGGTGGGAAAGAAAAGGGCAAAGGGAAGGCACCTGCATCACTGGATGATAGCTCCGACAGTGATGGTATCTACACCACTCACCTCACTACTTCTAAGAGTGACAGTGAGAACCAGGAGCATCAGGCTACAACTTCTGAGCCTGGGGAGGATGAGTCACTAGCAACACTGAGGGCAAATCTGTGTTCCAAGAAGCTGAATGATCCATCTAGGATCCAGACTCCCCGAGCTACCACTACTACTCCTTTTGCTCCAGCACACGTCATGGTCCTAGCACCACCAGTACATGGTCCTCCTCCAAGGTCTATGAATAGACTGAAGACTGAGCAGATGAGGACAATTATAGAGGAGAAACGGTTGTCGACAGATGGTGTCATTGACAGGTATCCAAAAATTATAAGTTGCCCAAAGTCGCACAACTTCCAAATCTTCACCAAGCTATGTGGCCCTTACATTCCTAATTGGGTCCAGGAGTTCTACGCTGCCTATGGAGCCTTGGTACCACAGAGAAAGAAGCAGGCAGCTGCATTCAAGCCGGTTGACTACGTATTTGTCCGGGGAAAGAAGGTCAAGTGTGATAGTGAGGCTATTAATATTGTCCTGGAATTCCTTGATGATATTGATGATGAGCGCCAACATCTGATCAGGACAAGACACTGGAAAATATGAAGAAGTGGTTGGCCCTGCTAATATCAGATGGTACTCCCAAGTGGCAGGAGATTGGAGCATCGATTGAAAAGAAGGATCTAAACATGGATGTAAGGTTCTAGTTTGGCTTCATCAATAGAACTATCATGCCATCACAGAGTGAGTCGATTATCCGCCTAGCCAAGGTATCCTAGGTTGCATCATTGATGAGACGAGGATAAATCTAGGCATAACTATGGCATAGGAGATGGTCATGAGGGCCAAGCAGCGCCAGACTTCCCTCCCCTTTTTAATGTTGATCACCGAGTTGTACAAATGGGCACGGGTTCCTAGAGATGAGAAAAAAGATGTGGAAGTGATTCCCATATCTTCTACTAATATTTGGAGAATCGAGGCGGAGTATTTAAAATATGAGGTAGAGAAAATGAAGGTAGCCCCGGTGGACTCTTCCCCGCTTGTATATATACAGATGCATTACCTGCAGAGGCACCTTTGCCCACTCCAGCCTCTGGGCCTTCAGGTATATCCAATGTTGTTCCTTCTAACACCCCTAGTTCCTCTGCTGCTACATTGCCTCCCAGAGTTGCTGCGTTGTTGTTTCCCGGCCCTCTCTCTCTCAGGATGCATTAATCCAGATGGGGCAGCAAGCCATTCTGTCGATCATCGTGCTGCCAGACTTGATGCTCTTGCGGCTAAGATAGTAGTGTGAGCAAGGCCAAGGGGCCACCGATGAGGTGACAGCTCTAAAGGCCGCCATTGCTACATTGATGAGAGATATGGATCAGTTGAAGTCCACCGACATGTCCATGATTTTCGAGATGGTGGAGATCCAAGATGTGCCAGTCGAGCCGAATATGCCTCCGGCTACCACCGGAGATGATGTTAGCTTTGAGGTGGCAGTTGATCCTGAGTCCGAGGTTGAGACAGATGAGGATATGCTTGGGGTTGCTGAGGAAGCTTCTTACGAGGGCCTTACGGAGACTGAGAAGGCCATAGTAGATGCATTTGTGGAGGCTTCTTTGGAAGATACACCCTTATCTGACCTTAGTGGACCTACTACGTTTGATGTGACTCTGGGCACTGATGCCCAAGATCAGAGTGTTGCACCGGGCACTGATGCCCCGACAGATAGAGCAACTGTTTAGACAGGATCCCTTTTTACCTCCCTCTCTGTCTTATTTTTGTTTGACTTTTGGATATTTTATTACTTGCATTTGAGGACAAATAGATTTTGTTTGTGGTGGGTTGAGGCCCACCTTTTGTGACTATTATTTTGTCTATATTTTTGGGTTTTTGAGCTATAAATTGTGTTGATACTGTATTTTGTGGGTGATTGAGATTGTTGCTCCTTGCTTGAATTGCAAATGATTTTTAGACCATTCTGGAAAATTTTGTACCACCTTTTGTTAGTGTTTGAATGTGGTTGTTCTCTTGCAAATTCGAGTATCGGTCTTGATTAATACCGATGACTTGAATAGTGCTCATAATCGACAAAAATGAATGTGCGACTACGATGAGGCTAACTGAAGTTGCATAGACAATATGTGACTTTTTTGCATCTCGTTGTGACTAGCCAATTATCAAATTAAGTCTCTTGTAATGAACATTGCACACTAGCGAAAGTGTGGAGTCTTGTTTGACATTGGTGTTAATGCCTTGTGTATTGAGCTTACCGTGAACCATGTGTGATGACACCTAGAATTTTCTCCGTTGGTCCTGCTCACTAAGTGATGCAAGCTCTTGAGATGATCTCAGGCAACTTTGAAGAGTGTGAAACAATTTGACATTATATCTCTTTTTGTGGCCTACCTTGTGAGTGTGTGAACTTCGCTTGAACACCTTTTGAGCCTTAACCTTTCCTAGGAAGAAACTTGATAAAAATGTGACATTTCTTTATCCATTACCCATAATCCTCATGATTTGTGGTTTGTGTGAATAGCCAACTTAAAAGCCTAAGTTGGGGGTGTGGTGAAAAGAGAAGGTAAATCAAGAAATGCAAAGAAGTCCTCTTTGACCCATGGTTTTGAGAAAGATGGAACCCCTCCATACGAAAAAAAGAGAAAAATAAGAAAAGAATGAAAAAGAAGAAGAATGAAAAAGTTGTGAAATAAAGTTGTGAAAATGCAAAAAGAAATGGGGTGTCCAACAGTCCATGGAAAGTGAATAATAGGGTGACTTTTGAGCATGGGTGATAAATGATGAAGAAAAGGAAAGTAAGTGTTTTTCATACCACATTTCATGAGGATTACAAACATTAAGCCTAAATGACGATACCTTTGTACTCAGCCCCATTACAAGCCTTAAAAAGACCTTTATGATCTTGAGTGAGCTGAAACAATTGTTGGTTAGAAAATAAGGGCAAACCTATGGGTGAAATCATGCATTGTGTTCATCTTTGTGAGTGTGAGTTTTGCATTTGATTCTGGAGCTTTCAATTGTGGAACCATTGTGTGTGAATATGGAATCATTATTTGTGTGAGGGCATTTGAGTACCTTTGTTGAGCTTGAACTTGCATTTGAAGCAAGTATTGTGAACTTGAAAATCTTTGATAATGGTGAGTCACAACTTGAATCTTTGAGTGCACAATTGATCTTTGCATGAGTAAGTTGAGACTTTTTGTGTCCATTCATGATTGAGTCTTGTGTAGCACCATTTGAGACATCCTTTTTAAACTGCTGAACTTGAGTTTTACTTGAGGACAAGCAAAATTTTAAGTTGGGGGTGTTGATGAGTCCACGATTTGGATTCATTTAGGGCTTTATTTGGAAAGGTTTAGTGTCCTCAAATGCTTATTTTGTGCCAATAACTTGTGTAAAATCCTTGTTTTCCACGTATTTGGATTGAGGAACAAAGCATGGACACTAATAGGCAAAAAGGAACAAGGCAACTAAAAGAACAAAGAAAAGAAGGCATATTGATCGCCTAATCCATTGGGTGAGTCGCTGAGTGGCCAATACCTCACCTAAAGTTCCAGTGTACCAAGCCCTGAAGGAGAAAATCAATTTGGCGAGAGAAAGGAGCAGTCGGCGTGTCGCCGAACGGTTTCACGATGCAGTGTTGGATCACCCAAAGTTACAGAACTTGAGGATGCTGAAGGCCAAAGCAAAAAGGCGATGGAACTGACCAAAAGGGCGGATCGCCAAGCTGATCGGCGATACCGACATACTACGCTGATTGGTCATTCGCATCCTATCTTTGGCGACTAAAAATACATTTTTGAATTCTTAGTTTAGTATCAGTTTTCATAATATAGAATTTTTGAGTTAGAACTCTCAGTTTGGAGACAAAACTTTTCCTTAGCTTTGAAGAATTGAAGTTTTCCATTTTTGATAAATTGGAAGTGGGTCTTTCAGATTCTTCAATTTGGACCTTTGTAAAGACGAAATTAATCTTACCTAGTTGATGAAAACACAATTTGGTAACGATTTCTATCTTTTTATGATGTCTAGCTAAAACCCCAATTCCTGGGTGTGATTATGGGTTGATTTAGCTTATGAGTATTATTACTAATTGATAGTAAATGTTGTTTAGAAGTGATTTCAATCAGTAATTATGCTTTAATTTAAAGGATTGTAGTTGCAAATGCAATGCTACCTTCGTGTTTTTGGCTTGCTCGAAAGAGAGGTTTTAAAACCAATATTACTGAATTGATGGTCTGTGGGTATTGGGTTGGCATGGGTTCAGCTCGAGAGAGTGAATGGACTAAAGTGTAGGTTTTTCTTAATTGTTGATTGTTGGTATTTGAGAGAAACCAACTTGATTCGGGGTAAATTTTTTGAGAGAGTTTATCCCCACTAAAGTCTAGCTTATTCACTGATTTACTGCTACTTACTATTAGATGCAATCACCCATTTGTCTACCTTATCCTATAATCCAATCACATCCCAAGAACCCGTCTCATTACTTGTTAATTCGTATTATTTGTTGATGTTGTAGTTGATAATTACAATTAAAACCCCCATGTTATTTGACACTTGTGTCACCCCTTAACTTGAATTATGTTTTTTATTCATAAATATCTATTCCTATGATTGACTTGAACATATTCGTACTTTGCTCTTGATTCTCAAACACGTACCACTCCCTGTGGTATTCGACCTCAACTCATTTAGTTGGGTTATATTACTAACTAACGATCGTTGACTCTTATTATTGGATGAAGTGTCTTTGAAACGTTATTAATCATGAAGCGAGCCACTTCTATGAGAAGGAGGCTACGAAGTGTTTTTAGAAAAACTTCACTTTCTTCGCTATTCTTAACATGCATGAGGTATGATTCAACTTCTCCTTTCTAGTTTGTCCCTATGCGTTTCAGATCATGCCTCCTCGTAGAGATAACACACGGAATGCTAATTCACGCAATGCTAGCATAGTTCCTCCAGTCCCGAACCATGAGGTTACGGATTTAGAATTTTGGAATGTGATCCAGATCTTGGCTCAGAGTGTGGCCAATCAGAACAATCAGCAGGTCCCAGTTCTTGCAAACAGTAATGGTGGATAAGCTGCAGCTAGGGTTCGAGACCTTGTTCGGAATAATTTGCCTGAGTTTCTAGGTTCGATGGTTTGTGAGGACCCGCATAACTTTATTGATGAAGTTAACAAGATTATTGGAGTTAATGCAAGTCACTGGTACTGAGAGTGTTTAGTTAGCATCATATCAACTGAAGAATGTGGCTCATATCTGGTTCACTTAGTGGAAAGACAACAGGGTGTGGATGCAACTCCTGTGACTTGGGATTGTTTTACTAAAGATTTTCTAGACATGTTCTTCCCAAGGTAATTGAGAGAAGCTAAGGCACAAGAGTTTATCAACTTGAAGCAGGGTTCAATGTCGGTCCAAGAGTACGGGCTGAACTTCACCCAGCTCTCCGGGTATGCTCCACACATGGTTGCCGATCTTAGGGCACAAATGAGTAAGTTCTTATTTGGGGTATACAATCTGCTGAAGACCGAGTGTAGGAATGCTATGTTTCTAGGGGACATGGATATCTCCAGACTCATGCGCAGTAAGCTGAAGAAGATAAGCTTAGGGAAATGGCTAAGGACAAAAAGAAGGCTAAAACAGGGAATTATGAATACTCTCAGCAAAAGTAGGGTGGTGGGAATCGCTCACAATTTCAGCAAAGGTCTACATCCCCAACACGTTCATCAGCTAGTCCTCCATCCCCTAGGTTTCGACAGGATCAGAAAGCAAGGGCATCATGCTCTAAGAAACAAGAGAGTGCTTCAGGTAGCCTTACTTTTTCAACTTTCCCAAAGTGTGGTACGAATCATCCAGGTGATTGTCTTGCTGGCAGAGAGGGATGCTTTGGGTGTGGCTAGTCTGGCCATAGGTTGAAGTATTTCCTATCTACCAAGCAGGGGAAAGGAGGTAACAACAATAGGGCTCAGTCTAAAGCTCCAGGAGCACCAACAGGTCACCAAATTCAGCAAGGTGCCTCGTCTGGTACAGGTAGCGGTCAGCGCCAAAACAGGTTGTATGCTCTCCAGGCTCGCCAGAACCACGAAGTTTCCTCTAATGTTGTCACTGGTACGTTGCGAGACTTTTAATTAGATGTTCATGCATTGTTAGATCTTGGGGCTACACTATCTTTTGTAACTCCCTATATAGCAGTAAACTTCAGTGTAATTACAAAAACTCTTTCAGAACCCTCATCGGTCTCTACTCTAGTTGGTGACCCAGTTATAGCTAGATGGGTATACATAAATTGCCTTGTCACAGTTTCCCAGAAAGTCACCTCAGTAGACCTCGTGAAGTTAGAAATGGTAGATTTCAATGTCATTCTAAGCAAGGATTGGTTACATTCCTGTTATGCCTCCGTCGATTGTAGAATTAGAATCGTTCGATGTAAGTTTCAATATGAGCCAGTCGAGTGGAAGGCTAGTAGCTCAATGCCTATAGGTCTATTTACCTCTTACCTTAAGGCCAAAAAAATGATTTCCGAAGGGTATATATATCATCATGTTTGAGTTATGGATTCAAAGTCTGAAACCCCAACTGTTGAGTCAGTCCTGCTAATAAATGAGCTTCTAGAAGTGTTCCCAGAAGATCTTCCTGGAGTTCCTCCCGAAAGGGAAATCGACTTCGGATAGATCTCCTTCCAGATACCTAGCGTATTTCAATTCCTTCTTATAGAATGGCTCCAGCCGAGCTTAAGGAATTAAAAGAGTAGTTGAAAGACCTTCTAGATAAAGACTTCATCGGGCCCTGGGGTGCTCCAGTGTTGTTCATGAAAAAGAAAGATGGTTCTCTTAGAATGTGCATTGATCATCTCTAGTTGAACAAAGTCACAATCGGGAACAAATATCTTATCCCTAGTATGGATGACTTATTCGACCAACTTCAGGGTTCTAGTTGCCTTTCTAAGATAGACCTTAGATCCGACTATCATCTGCTTAGAGTCAAAGATAGTGACATTCCGAAGATAACTTTCAGAACTCAGTATGGTCATTATGAATTTGTAGTTATGTCTTTTGAACTAGCAAATGCTCCTACAGCTTTCATGGACTTAATGAACGGGATGTTCAAACAATATTTGGACTTGTTCATCATCGTCTTTATTGATGATATCCTCATTTATTCTCAGAGTGAGGAGGAGCATGTGACTCATCTGAAAAATAGAAAGAACTAAATTGGAAAGAGCAATAACTGAAATTTTGCAAGTTAAATTTAAGTTATGAGTTTTGGGTCAACTTCAAACGACCATAACTTTAAGTACAGAATGCTTTAGGTGGGCTTTAAGATATCAAATGAAAGGCCTTGGAATCCTCTTTCCAACGCAACCAAGTTTGCTAAGTTTTGAGCTCGTATGAGGGAGATATGCTTGTTTGAAGTCGGGCTGTCCAATTAAGGAAAGTTGCTCGGATTTAAGAGGGGTATTTTGGTCTTTTCCTTAGCCTATCATATTTAATTAATTTTTAGTAATTAATTAGGGGTCTAAACTGATTTGTTTGAGTTTACGCAATTACAATTCACGCTAGGGTTTTTAGAAAAGCGTTCAAGAAGAGAAAAGAGGAGAAAGGTCAAGATTTCGTCGAGTTCTTGGGGATTTAGTTGCGAATTTCACCAAGGGTTTGATCCCTAAGAGGTATGTGAGTTTATATAGCATAGGGTTCATTCATTCATGCACCATTCAGGTTAATTTCAGTGTATATTTGTCCTAAAGAGTTGAAGGTTTGATGTTCTTGATTTTATTCAGCAAAAGATATGCATAGAGTTGCACGATTAGGAGTTCAACTTATGGATTCCAACGAAGGAGGAGTAGTGGTGATGAATGGGGCTGAATCGTCACCAGTGTCTACAGTGAAAGAGAAACAAGACTAAGATCTTATTTTGCTTGAATTAAAAGAAAATGTTCATAAGCAAAAAAAGTAATGGCTTTTGAACAAGAGGCAGATGGTGTATTGAAGTATCAAGGTAGGTTGTGTGTACTAAGGGAGGATAAAGTCTAAGAGATGATCATGGAGGAAGCGCATAACTCCATATATTCTATCCATCCAGGTTCCACAAAGATGTATCGTGACTTGAGAGAAGTCTATTGGTGGAGTAGCATGAAGAAGGGTATTACAGAGTTCATTGCTAAGTGCCCGAATTGCCAACAAGTTAAGGTAGAGCACTCAAGGCCCAGTGGTATGGCTCAGAATATAGAGATTTCAGAATGGAAGTGGGAGATGATCAATATGGATTTCATTACTGGCTTCCCACGGTCTCGCAGGCAACATGATTCTATTTGGGTGATTGTAGATCGAACGACAAAATCAGTCCACTTTTTGCAGGTAAAGACTACTCATTTAGCAGAGGATTATGCCAAGTTATATCTTCAAGAGGTAGTTAGACTTCATAGAGTCCAGTGTCTATTATTTCACATAGAGGTGCATAATTTACTGCACAATTCTAGAAGTCTCTCAAGAAAGATTTGGGTTCGAAGGTGAACTTGAGTACAACTTTTCATCCTCAGACAGATGGTCAAGCAGAGCGCACAATTCAGAATTTAGAAGATATGTTAAGGTCTTGTGTGATTGATTTCAAAGGTAATTGGGATGATCACTTACCTCTCATAGAGTTTGCTTATAATAACAGTTATCACTATAGCCTCCAGATGGCTCCATATGAGGCTCTTTATAGGAGAAGATGTATATCTCCTATTGGATGGTTTGAGGTTGGTGAAGCTGGGTTGATAGGACCAGCCTTAGTTCATCAAGCTATGGAGAAGGTGAAAGTTATTCAAGAGAGGTTGAAAACAGCACAGAGACGTCATAAACCCTATATTGATGTTGGACAAGAGACTTAAATTTTGAAGTAGATGATTGGGCATACTTAAAGGTTTCACCCATAAAGGGTGTTATGAGATTTGGTAAGTAGGGGAAGCTTACTCCCCGGTATATTGGTCCTTACAGAATATCAAAAGGTATTGGTAATGTAGCTTATGAGTTGGACCTACCGCAATAGTTAGCAGCAGTTCATCTAGTGTTTCACATTTTTATGTTGAAGAAGTGTATTGGTGATCCTTCACCTATCATATCTATTGAAGCTATTGGTATTAAGGATAGCTTATCTTACGAGGAGATTCCTGTTTAGATTCAAGATCGCCAGGTTCTCAAGTTAAGGACGAAGGAAGTAGTATCAGTCAAGGTTCTGTGGAGGAATCAATTTGTTGAGGAAGCTACTAAGGAAGTTGAGGAGGACATGAATGTCATAACCCGAGCCTACACCTTGGACATGGCCGACACTCGAGAACCATTGTTGGTCCCCAAGCGAACCCTCATATTGACTGACTACAAACAAAAGACTAACTCAAGCATACAAAGCTTACAAAACTAAATAAAATTCATTTACTCAAATACAAAGCCTTAACTCAAAATATTAACTCTAAATAAAAATAATATATTCAACTCGCCATATAATAGGAAACTTAAGTCTTTAAAACATTTAACAAAATAAATGAACAAACTTCTGAAACTCTACTGTCTATCTATAAAGCCTCTAACTGACAAAGATGGAAGTCATGACAAGACCCACGACATCCTAACAACTGATATAACTAAAAGTACAAGTGGAACCCTTCAGAAGCAAGGAGGCTCACCATAGCTAACTCAAACTCCATGTGGTATCAACGAAGCTCATATTGATGACCCTGAATACCTGTATCTGCATCATGAAATGATGCAGTCCAAATGGCTCAGTACGTGGAATGTACAAGCATGTAAGGGGAATTCTAAAGTATAAACATAGGCTTGAACTTGATAAAAAGGAAACATATTTACCTCTTTTGAACTCACTCAACTCAAATCAATAATTAGATACTCAACTCAAATATATGATACTCAACTCAAAAATACTCAACTCAAGATACTTAACTCATGATACTCAAGGATAAAGCAACAACAAAAGATGCAATATATATGGAAAGCTTTTAAAACAATAGAAAGTAACTCAATGTATTTAAGAATACAATATACTCAGTTTGTATGAAAGGATACAAAATAAACTTTTTTTGTATATGAAAATACAAAAAAAACTCTGTGTATATAATAATACAAAATAATCTATGTGGGAGTTTCTCTAACCGATAATCATCACTATGAGCTATGTGATGATATAGTGTTTTGCCTCACGCTGCCAGGGCCGTCCTATACCTTGACAGAGGTATAGAATCTAACTACTAAGTGGATCCACTAGTCTATGCTAAAAAGCACTAAGGAATCATCTTAAAAGTATGACCCTTTTCTACCCATGCTGGCTACACGGTTTATGAGGGTTGTGAGTTGTCTGAACTCTCCTTCATATCGGTGCTCAATACTACTCCCACAATATAACTAGCTCATATGTTTAAAAACATAACTCTTTATGTGGTTTGAGATAATTCCTCAAAAACTAGCCCAAAGTCTCTCTAGGAAATAGGTGTTCCCTTTCTTGATTAAATGTGACAACATTTACTCTTTGGTAATACATAGTCCCCATATACTCTTTTAGAGAAGTGAACTGCACTCTTTAATCTTTACTCAACTCAAAACTCAAGTCTTAAAACAATTTTAAAGCATTAGTAAAAGACTTCTTAAAATTGGGTTCATGCCGAATTATAGGCGTGAATGACTCAATTCAAGGGTTTCAATAACCATGGATAGAACTTAATATTTAGAACTCAAGAACTTCAATGATACTTTTCATTTCAAGAATTCTCAACTCAAAGGGCTCATGCGGAATTATGAGTATGAACTACTCAACTCAAGGACTCAAGGACTCAAAGAAACTTCTCATCTAAAGACTGCTAGACTTCTAGGGTTCATGCGAAGTTATGGGCATGAACAACTCAACTCAAGGGCTTCATGGGTAACATGTAGTAGTCCCATGATTAGTAATATAATCTCAAAGGGGTTAGGAACTCAATACTCAGGACTTAAAACTTGAAGATACTACTCCTCTCAAAGGTACACAACTGATGGAGTTCATGCAGAAGTTATGGGCATGAATAACTCGACTCAAGGGTCAAAATATCAATAAGGAACTCATGTATACAACTCTTCTAATTCTCATGCTTACTTCCTCAAAACTTAGCTCGAATCAATAGTTGATCTCAAAAGATTCACGATTGAACTCAAAGGCTTTCTTGAACTCTACTCTTAACTCTCTCTTGAATGTGAATTATGAATTCAAGAGTTATGGTTCATGATATGAAGGATCTCATGATGACAAATTAGACTCATTACAACATTGTCCTCATCCTCATACTCACTTGCTCGAGTCTTGACACAAGTTACTAGAAGTTGTAGAAGACTCCTCAAAAGGACTCAAAGGAACTTAGAATGTTCGAAAGAATTCTCAAAACATAACTCTTAACTCTACCTTGAATTTGAATTATGAATTATTTTTAGGTGTTTAGAAGTAGCTTAGAGTTGTTAGAATCGAAAGGGAGTGAAGGTACACTTTAAAAGAACTCAATTGGAGCAACCGACTGCAAACGGGATGGGGCAGGCAACCCTGGCACACTAAGTGGTGCAGGGTGCCAACCCTTTAACTACAAAACATAATTTGGGGCGTACTAGCTGGCGTGACGTGCCAGGCCCCAACCCAGAAAACCCGACGAATTTTTTTGCTCGTCACCCTAAATCACCTAGAATCGAATAGTTTCTTCCCCAATCACTTGGATTTGATTACTTAACATAAGTACACTCTAATCTACTCAATACAGCCCTCAAAACACTCACTTTCATCTCAAGAAATCATCAAAACCCCAACACAACAAGATTTAGGATGAACTTCAAGAACACTTCTCAAGAATTCATCAAGTACTCTAATCTTTCAACTTCAAGAATGAAATTTGGCTGAAAATAACATGATTGGCATATGGGCTAACAAACCCAACCCTATGGAAGCTTACATACCTCTTAGGTATTAAAACCATGGCAAAAATCCACAACAAATTGCAAGACTCTCGACGAACGCTTTGATCCTCTCCTCTTTTCTCCTTTATTCTCTTATTTTCTCTTCTTGAACTCTCAACTAAAACCCTAGGCATATATTAGGATTATAAAACTAAACCTAATAGGATTAGACCTTTAAAACCTTATTAAAAATGAATTAAACCTGATTGGGTAAGGAAAAGACTAAAATACCCTGTACTATTTTCGGGTAACTTTCCTTATTTGGACAGCCTGACTTAAAAAGGGCATATCTCACTCATCTGACCTCGAAACATAGAAAACTCTGTGGCGTAGGAAATACAATTCAAAGACCTTTCATTGGATACCTACTAGCCTACCTAACCTATCTTGTACTGAGAGTTATGGTTGTTTGGAGTTGACTCAAAACTTAATGGAACTTAGGAATGACTTCAATGAACTCTCTTTAGTTTTTCTTGGAACTCAAGGTGCTACATATAGTGACCTTAATACTCAAGAAATTTTAATTCCCTCGGTAAACTCCTACTCACAATGAAAGATGGTTCGAGTCTCAGTTCGAAAAAATTTCTGGGGTGTTACAATGACGAAGATATACCCACAACTCTTTGAGTCCGGAAAAATTCCAAATTAAGGTACTAATCCTTTTCTTGGCATTTATTTTAAGTTGGCATGTTGTGTTATATATTGCTTATTGGGTGTTTTAGCAGAATGTTAGATGTTACACCCTTAGTCTACTTAGAGTGATCTCATTCAAGGATGAATGTTCCCAAGGGAGAGATATTGTAACATCCCAACTTATAAAGAATTAGAAATAGAAAGAACTAATTTGGAAAGAGCAAAAACAGAAATTTTTCAAGTTAAGCTTAAGTTATGAGTTTTGGGTCAACTTAAAAGGACCATAACTTTTAGTACAAGATGAGTTAGGTGGGCTATGAGATATCAAATGAAAGGTCTAGGTATCCTCTTTCCAGCTCCACCTAGTTTGCTAATTTTTGAGCTCATATGAGGGAAATATGCCCGTTTGAAGTCGGGCTATCCATTAAAGGAAAGTTGCCCGGATTTAAGAGGGGTATTTTGATCTTTTACTTACCGTATCAGATTTAAATTCATTTTAAGTAATCAATTAGGGGTCTAAACTGATTTTGTTCAGTTTACGCAATAACAATGCACGCTAGTGTTTTTAGAAAAGAGTTCAAGAAGAGAAAATAGGAGAAAGGTCAAGATTTCATCGAGTTCTTGGGGATTTGGTTGCGAATTTTGCCAAGGGTTTAATCCCTAAGAGGTATGCGATTTCACATAGCGATGGGTTCGTTCACCCACGCACCATTCATGTTAATTTCAGCGTAAATTCGTCCTAAAGATTTGAAGGTTTGATGTTCTTAGTTGTGTTCTTGAATTTGCTTTTGTAACGCCCCAGAAACTAGTGAGTTGAACTAGAGACTTTTAGAGCTTTTCGTAAGATTTTTGGAGTGTTGTATGAGGGTTAAAACTAGTAAAAAAGATTCCTGTATGATAGCATCCAAGGAAGCTCTACTCCATTGAAGGACAAGGATGAAGCTTTAGAAACTCCAATGAGGCCCATAACAAGATCTCAAACCAAGGAGTTCAATGATAAGCTCAATGGGCTTCAATCGCTGATCCAAATGTGTCTTATTGGGGACGAAGAGCTCAAGCCCAAGGGAGAGGAATTGTCCAAATGCTACAATTATTTGGTGGCCCAAATTCAAGCCCAAGATGAGGAATTTTAAGGGCCAATTTCGTGCAAATAAGGTCAAGAAGAGTCCAAGAATCAGCCACAACAAGAGTTGCTTTCTGCCCAAGTTTTGAGAGAAGACTAGTCAAATTTTCCAAGATTGTCAAGATTCTTTTCCTAGTTGGGATTTACCTTATTTATTGATTTATTTATATATAGGTTATTAATATTTTCCTTAGTCTATTTATGGTCTCCTAAGTACCATTTAATGCTTTCCTAGAAGTACTAAATTTGTTC
>JAJOOH010003323.1:0-28748 GCA_029582605.1 Solanum gracilifrons | reverse complement strand
TGATTTTAAATGGTCAAAAAGTGACAAACTCATTCGGCTTAGTTCCAACTGTCACATCTACAGAATTACACATTCAAAAAAGCATCATCAACTCTGGAATTTGATAACTTGTTTCTTCTCAGTAATTTCATACTACACAGACCATTTATATTCGTGAATTGTTGCTATCCCAACTAATACACATAATTTAAGTTAAATGTACTTTTGCCAATGATGATCAAAGAAGAATTTTCCCTCGAATCACCAATATCGTTCACTCATTCTAAGGATCCAGATTTATATGAAAACTATAACCAACCTTGATGGACAGGATTAACTTGGCAATCTCTGCCAAATTCACCACACAAAAGATCAAATCACTACTATCAACTCGAATTATCCCTGTCAATAGGCCAGATGTAATTCATTTCGCAAAGTAATGTAAATTTCTAATTGACAAAAGCAGATAACAGATTCTAAAATACAGAATTTAGCAAATATGGATAGACGATACCATTCAGAAATATTAGCTGGTGTTTGTATAATATAAGGTATTTACTTACCCAGTGCCATCAAGAACAATCCTTGAAATCTTCATTTTCCTCTTAGAACCCTTGTATAACTCCTCCAAGCTACACGGCAAATTGTTCTCCACCGGCGCAGCTTTCCGAATCCGTACAGTACCACCGGTACTTCTACTATACCCATCCGATCCACCAAAAAATTCCGCGAAAATATCTTCCGCATCACGCGAATTGAACTTAAATCCTCTTCTATCACTAGGTGAGGATGGATCGAATTGACCAGATTTCAGTGCCTCATCACCATATATATCATAGATCTGACGCTTCTGAGGATCACTCAGCACATCATAAGCCTCAGATATCTGCTTGAATTTCGCTTCAGCTTCCTTCTTATTCTCACTATTCTTATCCGGATGCCATTTCATGGCCAATCTCTTATACGATTTCTTCAAATCTTCTTCACTCGCATTACGTGACACTTTCAGTGTCTTATAGTAATCAACAGTCATATTTTCTTCTCTTCTCTTTCACTGTGCTGTTTTCTCTCTGTATCGTTGATGAAAACGAAGAAGGAATATATGTGTTTGTATATATATTTATAAAAAAATATATAACAGACTGTTTCTCGAGAAATTTCTGGTAAGTTTGTTAAATCTGTAGAAAAGGAAGTGGTTGACCCGTACTCGACGGGGAAATCTCCGGCGAGTTGGCCGGTCGTCAAGGCGAATCAATGCGTAAGGTAGAGAAATTGGCGGATGTTGTGCTAAGATACGCATAAGAAGAGATTTTTATATAGAGTTTTTGTTTAAAATGACGGGACTGTGATGACAACTGTACATGCCACGTAGGATTTTTAACGGTGACGGAGTATAACAAAGGAATATAAGTTAGTGGGAGGTGAGAACGTGCTGGGCGCGTAAAAAATGGGCCGACAGAGTATCTTCTGTTGGAAGTCTGTGCGCTTCACAGAATCTGTTTTGGCGATTTGGCGACTGGGCGGCCGTGTATAATAGTTACATTATAATTTACGTCCTATTTTTCACCTTCAATTTTAAGATTATGGATCGAACTCCAAAGAAGAGTTAAAAAGAATAAAAAATGTTGAAATTCACCTAATAATCGAGTGGTGTAGAACTGGTTCATCCTTAACTAGAGATTCGGTTTGAGCTTTGGTATGGAGAAAATACTACTTGACGGGGCTTCAATGTGGGCTCGAGATAGTGGGAAACCAAATATATAGTAATAATATAAAATGTATATCATTTTCTCCAAGAACAATATAGTGGTAAGGAATTGTTTTCAAAGTTTAGCTTGTTAGGCGAAATGAGGTCTAGTTTATTGATGTCTGTAGTTACTAGTGTTATTACTCCAGCCATAAAAAGCAAATCTTGTTGTTTCATGAGTTTATTGCATTATCCACCATTGATGACTGCTAGCTACCGTTGTTTTCGTGCCCGGAGTAGCCTTTCGTGCTGTAATAGTCATGGTGATGATGATATGAGTGCCCTCTTTCAGGTGCTTTTCTTCCTTAGGTTTTCTGTTTTTGTGTGTTTTGGTTATTCAACTCTGGCAATGTGAGTTTGCATATATTTTAGGGATTTACAAGTACTAGAAGGAAATGAGCTGGAATAGTCCAAATAGAGCGGAATGGATGTAGAGGATTTTCATGTAACTTACCTGAAATACTTAGGGATTGAGGTATAATTGATTAGTTCATTGTGTAGTTCTAAAGTTCCAACCTTTTACCCCTTTTAGGATTGGTAGTGGAGGGAGCAAGTTTCAACTTGTAGTTCAGGATATCTGACACTCACTATTGGGTGTACATAATGTGAAACTTGTTAGAACTTAGAACTTAGAGTTAGGATATCTGTTGAGAATGTTTGAGAAAATGTGCTTATGTAAAGATCCTAGAAATAGGGGAACAAAGGGAAAAAAGACAATGTTGTTTACATGTCAGCTTGATTTTGAAGTTTAAGGGGAAGTTGAGGGAGAAATTATTCATTTAACTGATGCAAGTTAGCTTCTTGTAAGCTATTTTTAGATGATCATATCTTGATAACCATATAGGCTTACCAACTAAGTTTGGATTGAGATTTAGTGTTATTGGGTATACTTAAAGAATTTTATGTTAGTGTAGGAATAAGTGGGACATTTAGAGAACTCCCAATTTGAAGAACCCCTAATTTGTACCTAAAGATAAATTAATTTGAATGAAGTTGGCCCAAATGGAGCGGAATGGATATTTTAATGATTTGTGTAGCCAACTCCTACTAGTTTATCAAGGTGTAGTAGAAGTAGTTTTGTTGTACTGGCACTACTTGTTGCAGGGCTTTTTCGTAGTCAAATAAAAAAGTAGTGACATTAAAACTTGGAAAAGCGGTGGAGTAGTTAAGATTTCTATATTTCCTATGAAGTTTGTAGCACTGGTTGCCTGGGAAAATCTGAGGAAGTGAACTTTTCTTATATCAAACACAAGTCTACAAGAAAGTTAATAATGGGAAATTAGGAATAAAAAATAAACATGGCATAGTGTGTACCAAAAATGGGAGAATCGAACAGAAGAGGAGGTATGAAAGCTCAAAAAATTAGATGAAGACATCCCAGGCGGCATATGGTGGACTATCTGGAGGGAAGGAATTTAAGACGTTTTGAAGGAAAAAGCAGCCCAATCCAGAAGATAAAGCTTTTGCATTTTTGGTGTAAACAGGAGTACATAAATAACTCTGAGAGTATATTACAATTCCTAGAGTCTGTATAGTTGTAGTATAATTTTTGTATAGATTTTTAGCTTTCTTTCCTTGTAACTATGCCTCCACAGGCTCTTTTGATATCAATACACATCTGTTACCATCTCAAAAAAAAAAGGGAGAGTGGAGATAAAACGAGGTAACTGCTTGTTCAAGAATGGACTTTTCAGCCTCTTTTAAAAAACTTGTGAGGTAAAATTTAGTGTATACACGAAGTAAAATGTCACACGCTTCAAGGAGTGTTGCACAAGAACCATCTACCTCCCTTAATTATTAGTGTAGACTATGGCTTTTTGTTTGTATTTCAGTTCTGGAGGGCTATGTACATTACAGTTGCAAGTTTGTTTTACATTTCTTTGTAATTTATGCCCAAACATAGGGTAGGATAGCTGGGGTTGGAGGGTCATTTAGCATATTGTGATTTTGATCTCTTGCATCAGTTGAATTATTGAAATATTTGCTTTATGTAATTGAAGAATATGCTTTAAAATGAACTTAAAATGATTTATTTTTCTTTTCTTCTTTTTGCAGATTCTGCCATGTGACTTACGGAACACCCTTTTGTGTGACCCCAGCCAAGATCAACTAGTAGAGGTATCTATTTCTAACAATGTGAACACTTTCTTTGAAAAAGGGATGTAGTATGTGTTTTTTCACCAGATTTCTCCTTGATTGTTTTAGCCTCGCTCGCTGTATATTGTAAATAGCAATATGTGATGTTTGCCTTAAATCTTACTGTCAGCTAATAAACTGTTCTTGATTTGCTAGCGTTATAGTTTACCAGCTTAAATGTGCCTACAAAAGATGATATCCTTTGTTTTGCTAATATTCTTGTGTCAAAGAGGTCTCTTGCTGGAAAAAGTATGATCTGTGTTCTGGAAATTGTCATTTTGTGAATCTGACTAAGTTTATCTGCTGACCACAAACATGTTTCAGTAGATATGCTTTTCACGAAATGACAGGATGAGTTTCATATTATCACATAGGTTACCAGTAATGTTTATATGGCTTGATAGTTATTTGAGATCCGTGTTAGCTAATAGGTTATCAGTAATGCTTATGCATGATAATTACTATGCTGTGTGTATTATTATGCTATGATAATTACTATGCTGTGTGTATTATTATGCTATGATAATTACTATACTGACCAAAAAAATGGTATGATATGTTTGTAGGTGATTTTAGATTTAGGCTGTTTGCCACAAGCACATTACATAGATGATTCTGGGAGGCGTTACCTTCGAAATACTGAGGTAAACACTAAAGGTATTGAAATTACCCTACTTTATGAAAATATTGAAGTATTTATTGTCATGATAATGACTAGTGCACTTCTTGCTTAGAAGCACCAGAAGCTTATTGTAGTTTACTAGGAAGTGAATAGAGAAAAGGGAAGAAAATTGTGGTCTTGAAGGAAAATAAAGTACAACAACTGGATACCAGAAGATTATTGAAGAGCTTAATTATATCTGCTTCTTCTTTTTTTGGAATGTGAAGTCATATCGGTTTCTTCTGTTAAGCAGGTCTCTATGGAAGAAATACAATGTGTCCTCAAGGAAATTGGACAATTTGGAGGAGATAATAGAGCTGGCATTGAGGGTACTTTGCATCGCATTTCCGCAATTAGGAATAGGAAGGGTGAAGTCATTGGTTTGACTTGCCGAGTTGGCAGGGCCAGAGGACAGATTGACATGGTGCGGGATTTGCTTGATTTTGGTGAAAGTATCTTGTTTGTTGGACGGTAAGTGAGTTACAAATAGATGTAAATCATGTCTGACCCACCTGCAGTGGCCTCAATTTTTCTAATGTGTTGTACTAAGCTGATAACCATCAAGCTTTATCACAATTGACTATACCTTGCTATCCTGTCAAGTTATTCCGTCTTTTTTTGATTTGTCTCTCTTTAATTTAACAGACCTGGTGTTGGTAAAACTACGGTTGTGCGAGAGATATCTCGTGTCTTGTCAGATGAACTTCATAAAAGAGTGGTTTGTTAACTACCTGCTGCAATTAACTTTATGGTTTCACTCTCCTACTTACTTCTCAAATCTTATTTCCTTATTATGCTGCTAATGAAAGAAGTTTTCACAGCTTAGGGATCATTGTGGTAGGTTATTGTTGACACAAGCAATGAAATAGGAGGTGATGGGGATATCCCACACCCAGCAATAGGAGGGGCAAGAAGATTGCAGGTTCCGGACCCATCGATGCAGCATCAGGTTATGATTGAGGCAGTGGAGAACCACATGCCCGAGGTGATCATTATAGATGAGATTGGCACTGAATCTGAAGTTCATGCTTGTCGTACAATTGCTGAGAGAGGTGTTATGCTTATTGGTACAGCTCATGGCGAACAGCTAGAGAATATAATTAAGAATCCAACTCTGTCTGATCTGGTATGTTTGGAACACCTAATGATTTCCTTAATGAGGAACTCCTCTTTTTTCTTAGTATCCTGCACAATAATCCATTTCAGCATCATTTGAATATATTCTTAAAGCATCTTTTCGTACCTGTTTTTTGGTTGGTAATTGTAAGCAAGCATTACTTTTGCATTCAGATTCAGAATTAGACTTTTCCATTTCAGCTGCTAGCACTTGTGTGTGTGCTTTTTTTCTTTTGATAAATGAAGGCGGAGTATTCCATTAGACAGGGCACAAAGGGGGTGTCAGTCACTCATCAAGGATAACAGAAAAATGAACATAAACTCAAAGATGATAAATGATGAACTAAACACCCGAAAATAGCATATTCAAATTGTAAGAAAGCCTATAGACGCTACAATTGCAGAATTTGCACCCCGCTAATTTCTACTTGTTGGGATAGTGCTCACTGCATGAAAAATAAAATGTCAAAGAAAACCAATCTAAGAATCTAGGAATAGTCATTTCCTCTGCCTGGATGCTCTCTGTTGAGTTCCAGCCACAAGCACCGGAAAGACACTGGGTATATCTCTTCTTGTTTGCCTTAGTATCTTTTATATATTCAGTTTTCTTCTCATTATTACTCTTCATTATTAGGCGATAATGCTTCCTTTCTGATCTCTTGAATTGTCAAATTTTACAGATTGGAGGAGTAGTAACTGTGACTCTTAGTGATCAGGAGGCACGAATCAGGAACTGCAGTAAAAGTGTTCTTGAGAGGAAAGCTCCACCGCCCTTTCCTTTTTTGATTGAAATAAACGAGAGAGACTACTGGATTGTACACCGGGTTAGTCACCACTTTGAGGCAATAGTGTAATATAGAAAATATCACATGCTAGACAGCAACGCCTCCATATTGACATGTTGGCACATATTCCCCTCCACCCTTGATCCCCTTGTTTGTTCTTTTTGCATACTAGCTTATTGTCAATGAGTAATATAGGTTCCTTGCATTGCAAGGAATGAAAGGAAATCTTTGAGTTAAAAGCCATAACTTTATCCTTTGTGATCTCTCTGCCAGCATTTTGAGTTCTAATAGCTCTTTTTCATTTTGGAGAACAAAATGCAGACTGAAAGAAGTGTCGATGCTCTGCTTCGGGGTAAAAAACCGCTAGTTGAGGTACTATAGATATGTTCTTGCTATTTATGATCTTCTATATAGCTTCTATTCAGTTGACAATTCTTTCCCACAAAAAGGAAGTATTAATTAGTTTCCTACACGCTTGATTCAAACTCTAAATAATGCTGTTACGTTAAAAGAGGTATTTTTAGCCTTATGATGCACATGTCATACTCAAGAAGTGAACGCCAACACCTCAACCTCTAGGTAGTTAGAGTCGGCTATGCTAATTCTTACAATCTATTTTGTTCCATTTGGACCTGATTCATTCCAGTATTCAGTAATTTGGGATTCTCTAGTGGTGGAGGTTCTCTACATTTTGAACTGACAAACAAACAGACAAAAAGAACTCCTTCCAAATACTGAACCTAATATTAGTGTACCAACATGTCTAAGCTTTGACCGGAGCTAGTTGCTATTGCCTATATGAAACTTTTACTTTCATTGTAATGAATTCTACTTTTAGATCGTAAGTCATTCGACACGCTCCTCTGGTGTGATTTTAGGTCTACCTCGTCTTGCACATTTATTACAAGTTATATAATTTTGTTTCCTTCAGATTTCAACCTTCAAGTTAAACAGTGTGGAGGAGAATATTCCTTTGCTTTAGAGGATAAGAAACCTGTAATCTATTTCTTTTTGATAGGTTAATCTAATTATTATTATTATTATTTCGATAAAGTCCTTTAATCTAAATATTATGCAATTTAATTCCCAATGACAGAAAACTGTACAGCGATTTGGACCATGTCCAACTTGATAGTTGCAAAATATTTGTCTTTCTGAAGGTGAACCTTGGCAACTTTTCTTCCAAAATGTGCCATAAGGCTATTTCTTTAGTAGCTCTCCTATAGATAATGTTCAGAACAGAGTTCTATGAAGTGAATAATCTGATTCAGTACTATTGTGTCTTGAGTTGAGTTGCTTCCATATGTAAGATAATAGACTGAAGAAAGACTACTTTTAAATGGGATTAAGGAGATGTGACAAGGTCATGTATTTGATAATTTGCAAAAATTATGTTAGGATGCTGTCAAAAGTGTACAAGAAAAGAACAATTTGGTGCAGATTCAATTACTCTAACAATCTAACTCCACTTGGATGAATAAAATATCAACACCACTTTGAATGATTTCATTCTTTTCCAGTTTTTGGGGATTGCAAGTGGCGCCATTAGAGGGAGGGAAAGAAGGCAACTTCTAAGTCTTCAACAAAAAGTTGTTGCCGTTTCACTACATAAATTACTAAGATGAAGTATGTAATATGATGCAATTATTTCAGCTACTGTTTTTAACTTTCGAAAGCATCAGTTGTGAAAGAGGATGTGAGTTAACTTTTAAGTAAATTTAGAGGTTACTTGCTTTGTGTTAGGATTATACAGTTGCCTGTTTTTCTTTTGAGTGCAGCTGAATGCACGCTTATTGGTGGTGGCAACGTACTAAAAATCTTTGTTTTGCAGGTTAGGAGGAGAACTCAGCAATTACAGGTTGTGATTGAGAGATGGAGAACAAAAGCCTAAATACTATTAACTTCTGGTACTGCTCTACTGGTAAACATATTGATCATGCATACACCAACATTTCTTTCTCTTTTATTGGTTCAACGTTTCTTTCTGTTGCGTGAATGGAGTGAAAATATCCAATGCTTCCCTTTTTCTTCTAGCTACCCTCAAGTCTTGATACAGAATCTAATGCTTGACTACTGTGCTCTTGAGTTGGTTTACTTGCCATAAACATAACTGAATTTTCAACAGGATCATTCAGCTTATAGGATCTATTCTACATATAACGGAGAGAGCTGTTGGAGCTCTTGGTTCTCATTAAGCTTTGCGGTTTTGTCTTAGGTCATAGGGATAAGAACTCTGTTTCAGATATTTGGCCATCGACCTATTACTATAGAGTTCTGTTCTCTTCTTTTTCAATTGATTAAATGTTATGAAGATGAAATGCTAGTAGGTCTCTATCTCTAACTACATCCCAACTCTACACAGGCGTTTGCTTGATACGAAATTATTCATATTTGTGTCAACTCAACTCATATTAGCATAAAAAATGATGATTTCATTTGCATTATCCACAGGTACGTACAAGATCAAAACCAGCTTGTTTTGAGGGCTTTGAGAACCAAAGATGTTTCGAAAACAGTGAAGTTGAAGGAGCTATTGACCTACTACACTAGCAGATACATACTGAGTAATGTATCCCAACAAAAAGGTAGCAAAAGAAATTCTATGATCATCCAAACATTGTAATGGATCAACAGACAACTTGACCACGTATAATATTATACGTTCTTGTGAGTTCAATTGAATCCATTTGGTCCCGGCTTACATCTCTCTTTTTATGTTACAAAATACAAGTAACAGATTATAGTACAAGTTTAGTTTCATTCTTTTGATTTCCAAACTGATAAAAAGGGAGCAGTTAAATATTTTGTAATCCTTATATATTTAAAAATAGATCAGAGTTGATTATGTGAACTTTTTGCTTTCCAAAATCAGTGAAAAAAAAATGATATTTAATGCCTATTACCAGTATTTCAATGGGAATTTGCGTTTTTTTTTTTTGGGTGACATAAGAAGTCAAATTGATTACTTTTATATTGTCCCAATACTTTGGACGCCTAGTTCATATAAACTGGAGTAACAAATATTACAAGGATTAATAATTGTCATTTTGTGAAATGATATATTAAAGTTTTATTTTCTAATATTCCATATTTGTGTACTTCAACCTAAGTTTTAGAAATTGGCGGTTTGAACAAAGAAGCATTTTAGTATGATCCTAAATAAATACATTATGTTTTGGGAAATTCAATATGATTTTGCTGACCTCTACTTGGAATTAAAAGACAAAAAACTGCATGTAACATAAAAAGTAAGAAAATATACAAAAACAAGACATGACGATTTGAACTAAGAAATAGGCTTTTCTCCATCCTAGAGAAATAAGAATATGCCAAATTCAAGCAAATTCTAGAAGCTTTAGGTGTGTTCCAAAGAAAATAAGTGTTTTTCTTAACTTATTGTTTTGCATTTGGTACGTATTTAAAAAATATTATTTTAAAAGTATTTGTATATAATTATTTAGACAAAAACTATGGGAGGTGATAACAGAGGTAGGAGGGTGTGGAGTCGTGGGGATGGGGGCTACTGGGGTAGGGGTGAAGATGAAGTGTGTTAGAGAATGAGAAGTGACACAATCAATATGAAATGTCTCACGTGAAACCTGTTTTCCGTACTTTCATTAAAGAAATCATTTTCTTCATTTTTTTAGGTACATATAGAGAAAATATTTCCAAAAAAATTGACCAATCAAATATGAGAAAATTTAAAAACATTTTCTCTATACCGAACACACCCTTAATCTCTTCAACACAACCAACCATTATCAGTATCACAAAAGAGACATTTAATGGCAATAGATTTCCTATATTGCCAGTAAAAACATTTAGCGACATTTAAGTTAATGTCATTATATCCAAAATCGCTATATAGAGATTTGTTATAAGTACTCAATTATTTAATTTATCTTAGATACCATCTTCACTATGTTTTCCTCATTTGTCATCTTTCTTAACCAACATGCATATATATGAAAGGTTTCCATATTTGAAACGAAGCATATATATTTGTTAACTTTACAAGCTTACAAAAATGGTGATTACAACGTTTCCATCTGTGGATAAATGTGCATCCATAGGTCGCGAAAAGGACACAGTAATCGCAGACATGGATGGAACTTTACTTCGAGGACGAAGCTCTTTCCCTTATTTCGCCTTAGTTGCTTTCGAAGTCGGAGGTGTTTTAAGGTTACTTATACTTCTCTTATCTTCACCACTCGCTGGACTTCTTTACTATTTCGTCTCGGAGTCTGCTGGAATTCAAGTACTTATTTTCGCTACTTTTGCTGGGATGAAAGTATCTGATGTAGAATCGGTAGCACGTGCAGTGCTACCGAAATTCTACTCAGAAGATCTTCATCCTGAGTCATGGAAAGTGTTCTCTTCTTGTGGGAAACGTTGTGTTTTAACCGCGAATCCTAGGGTTATGGTGGAACCATTTTTGAAGGATTTTTTGGGAGCTGATTTGGTTTTAGGAACTGAGATTGAAAGTTATAAAGGTAGAGCTACTGGCTTTGTTAAAAAGCCAGGAGTACTTGTTGGTAAAAACAAGGCTGATGCTCTTATAAAAGCTTTTGGAGAGAGTAAACCTGAGATTGGTTTGGGTGATCGTCATACTGATTTTCCTTTCTTGGCTTTGTGTAAGGTTAGTTCTAATTAATTTGCTGCATTTTTACTCATCAACTAATATATACAAAATTTAATAATCGAAAGATAATTTTTGAAACTTGTGATTTGAAATAAGTCATGCAGCCAAGTGTGTAGCTTAGTGATCGATGAAATAGGTTGGGCACCGGTGAGGTTTCAGGTTCAATTTCCATGCCAAACACAAAATACTACTCTAATTTTAGTCTCTTTTCATAAGTGTAGTTTGAAGAAAAAAGGGCAGGGATAGAGAAACAACTTAAAAAATGGGTTAAAGATTTAATTTCACGACGAGTTCTGTTAATATAAACTTAAGCTACTTGTATTAAAAAAATGAACAAAGACCAAACCTGATAAGTTTTTGAATACTTAAAGGACTAAAATCGGTAAGTGTATAGTTAAGAGACTAAAATCAGTAAGTATATAGTTAAGGGACCAAAACTGATATAAGTTTTTGAATAGTTAAAGGACTAAATTCGTTAAGTGTATAATTAAGAGATCATTTTAGACCTACTCCTATAGTTAAAAGACTATTTATGTCATTTTCTCCCCCAATTTATATGATTCACTTTTCTTTTTAGTCCGTCCCAATAAGAACAACACATTTTTATATTTAGTAACAATTTAATTTAACTTTAAAATGTTTATTTTATTCTTAATGAAATGATTTATAGTCATATAAACATACACCTATCACTTTATTTGGACTGCACGAGTTTCAAAAATCTTTCTTTTTTAAACTTTGGATCAAGTCAAACTATATCATATAAAATATGATGGACACAGAGTAGGTAATCATTTCTTTTCATCTGTTCTAGCTTTAGTAAAGACAGACTTACTTGGTACATGTTGTTGTTGGGACTTGGGAGATGACAGATATCCCGTAGAACTAATTGAGAGGCATTCTAGCTGACTTGAGCACCATTGCTATTAATATTTGTGTGTCTATGACTCAAATCTCATTAAGGTATATTTTCAAAAAATGCAGGAAGGTTACATTGTACCACCAAAGCCAGAAGTTAAAGCTGTAACAACAAGCAAACTTCCCAAGCCCATCATTTTCCATGATGGCCGTTTAGTTCAAAAGCCAACACCTCTCATGTCACTACTCATCCTACTGTGGATCCCGATTGGATTCATTCTGGCGTGCTTACGCATTGCTGCTGGTTCCCTCCTCCCTATGCCTATCGTCTACTACGCCTTTTGGGCGTTAGGCGTTCGTGTCATCATCAAAGGTACCCCTCCACCTCCTGTCAATAAATCCAACAACAAATCAGGTGTCCTCTTCATTTGCTCACACAGAACTCTCCTTGACCCGATTTTCCTCTCTACTGCCATTGGACGTCCGATTCCAGCTGTTACATACTCCGTTTCACGTCTCTCTGAGATCATTTCACCGATTAAAACAGTTAGACTTAATCGTGATCGAGATCTAGATGCATCGATGATAAAAAAACTCTTACAAGAAGGTGACCTAGCAATATGCCCTGAAGGGACAACATGTAGGGAACCGTTTCTACTTAGATTCTCCGCGTTATTTGCTGAGTTAACAGATGAACTTGTACCCGTTGCTATGGTGAATAAGATGAGCATGTTTCACGGTACAACGGCTAGAGGATGGAAAGGGATGGATCCATTTTACTTCTTTATGAACCCAAGCCCTGCTTATGAGGTTACATTTTTGAATAAGTTGCCGTATGAGCTAACTTGTAACGCGGGGAAATCGAGTCATGAAGTAGCTAACTATATACAAAGGGTTATTGCTGCAACTCTTTCTTATGAATGTACTAGTTTTACAAGGAAGGATAAGTATCGTGCACTTGCTGGAAATGATGGAATTGTTGTTGAGAAGCCTAAGATAAAAAAAAGTATAATGGGATGCTAATATTTTAAACTCAACTACTATACATGTATTTGGTTGGGTGGAAGTATAAAACTTAACTGTTGTTGTTGTTATGGTTCCTTGCATATATATATACTCTGGCTGCTTTGCTATCAGCAGTCATGTTTTTCTTTTAGTTATTGCTTTGATCTGCTTGAGTCGAAGATCTTTTAGAAACAGCACATCGTATATCTCGAAGAGGTTTGCGTACCCTCTACCTTTCTCAGACTCAACTTTTTGGAATTTCACTTGAATTTGTTGTTGTTACTATGTACTTAGCATTAGAAGATTTCAACTATTTAAAATAATGATCATGTCATGTACTCCCTTCTAAGAAATAAAATGATTCAAGACTTCACTTGTCAATTAGTTGGCTAGTTTAACATTTCACACTTTCTCTTGAGTTGATCTCCTTTATGTAAAAGTTTGTGCGGATTACTAGAAGTGAGAGGCTTGTTCGAGTGGTTGAGAACCTTTTAGTGATGTTATTGTGCATGTTAATACTAGAAATGATAATTAATAGGCGTAGAGGGTAGAAAGTGGTGTTATAATTCTTTGTAAATCACGTAATCTCAAAGACATGTTCTCTTCATTATCTCTTACTCGCTCCGTTCACTTTTAATTGTCATGGTTTTCTTTTTTAGAGTCAAGAACTTTAACTAACATTTTATGATGTATTTTTTCATCATATTGATATGAAAGAAATTGCAATTTATAGTACTTTTCATATAGTTTTTGAATATCAATTTTTTTTTTTTGTTTAAAATATAGAATTAGTGTAATCTAATTTAATTTTAAAAATTAATCAAATTGACTTTCGAAAAGTGAAACATAACAATTAAAAGTGGACAGAAAGTACTAATTATCCAACTAATCCTCAAATGACTATCTATCTATATTCTCGACATTTATTTGTGAAAGAAATCCTAAAAGGATGTTTTCTATGTAATTACTATGTACACAAAAACATAAATTTCAAATGTATATTTTACTAAATTTATTTTATTAATAATGTTTTGAAACTCTAATTAATTTGAATATTGCTACTACTATTTTATGTAGTTATTAATACTAAAAGTAAAAAAAAATGATAATAAAACTCTCTTGATTTCATAAAAACAACTACTTTTAATATAAGGAACAAATAATATAAAACGAATAAAGTATTACTATATATTCAACCACATGAGTTTAATTTATCCAATTTTTCTTTTATTTCCTTTTTCAGTAATATTGTGCTCAAGAAGTAAATAATCTCTTACATCACTTATAAATATAACAAAAATAAATAATTTTTTTAAAATCTCTTATTAATAAAAATTAAAAACAAATTTATAAAAAAACCAAATATCTGTTATTCTTGTGAGTTGGAGCGAGTCCACCGTGATGATACAAATTGAATCACATTCATAATAAGCTTTTCTTTTTTATTTTTCTTCTTCTTTGCTAGTTGTTGATTTTTTATTTTTTATTTTGGAATAAAATTGATTAATTAAAGATGGATGGAGGTTCATTCTCTTCAAGCATAGGAGATTCAATTGATTTTGATGAAAAAGATTTATCACTTAGTGATAAACTCAAAGTATTCAAAGCTTCTGCATATGATCCTGATTCATATGTTACCAATCGATGTCGTCAAATGAGCGAAAAGGTTTCATTTAATTTTCGTAAATTTAAATTTGTGTTTGCATATGTATCAGAAATTTGACGAAGGGGGTAAAATTGACACATTAAACCTATGTATACCACATATAACATTGTTTGCAGATACGTATCTATTGGTGCATTCTTGTTAAATATGGTTTTGGAGACGGAATTATGGACAAAGATAACAAAATTGTATAGGGGATTGGAAGTGAAGGGTGTTTACCATCCGAGTAACTCGCTCTAATCAGCACTTGATTAGTTGATCACGAAGGAGAAAATTGTTTCTTATATTTTGGTGATTCTAATTTGAAATTTGGATAATGTGATTATTTTGTTGTAAAAGTAAGGTGCTGCTCTAGTAACAATTAATCAACGACAATAGTTTAATTGTTGTTAAATATGTATTTTTATTGGTAATTAGTACTTTTTGTAAATGTTCCTAAAATCTACAGTGATATTGGATTCAATGATAATTAACTAATGTCGGTAAAGACTTTAGCTTTGTTAATGTGTATATTTATAACCGCTAAAAGTTGTTTTTGTTTTACTGATAATAAATAAATTCTTTGGAAATTTTGAACAGGAAATAAGGCATTTATGCCATTACCTTATGGACTTAAGGAAGGCTTCTGCAGAGGAAATGCGAAAAAGTGTTTATGCTAACTATGCTGCTTTCATACGGTAAGCAAACTCAGCCATACTAATGAATTCAATATCTGTTACTTACCAATTTTTTTGCCATTCTGGGATAAGTGGTATTATCTTTAGAAACGAAATGACAAGGACGAAAATATTAGACTTGCCATCGATATCATTCTTAGAACTCGAAGATATGTTCATATGTCTGCCATAAAAACTCGACTTGCCATAAAGTAATATCTCTTGAAAAAACAGAAGAATTTAAAGGATTGCTTACAGTGAATGTCGCTCCTCTAGGTAGATGTTCGTTGAGCTTTAGTGGGAGTTGTTCACATATCTCTCCGCCAAGAACTGAACTTTGCCTGAAGCACATGAAGCTGGAACATTTTAAGTCTGAAACAACCACTATCACTCCTTTTGCAGTGTATCTAGGCTGTTGCTGCATCATCACTTGCAGAAGTGTCTTATTCGTTTTATATATGCAGCACATCAAGGGAAATATCCAATCTTGAAGGACAGCTTATCGCGTTGAGAAATCTCCTATCTACTCGAGCAGCAATTGTTCATGGTTTAGCTGAAGGAATTAATGTTGATTCTCTGGCTAGCTCTGATGGTTCAACACAAGATGATAGGTCTAATAATGATGACAATGGTAGCACCAATACTGAGAGTTGGTTAGGACAATTTATAGAGAAGCTTGAAGTGTTACTTGCTGAGAGGAGAGTTGATGAAGTTTTGGATGTGCTGGATGAAGGTGAACATATGGCAAATGATGTTCGCAGTAAACAGACATTGACTCCATCCGCGTTATTATCATTGCAGAAAGTTATCACTGAACAGAAGCAAAAGTTAGCATCACAGTTAGCAGAAGCTTCTTTCAAGTCTTCAGTTGGTGCTGCTGAGCTTCGTTCTGCAGTACAAGCTCTAAAACGCCTTGGTGATGGACCTCGTGCTCATACCTTAATGTTAAGTTCTCACCAGCAGAAGTTGCATGGTAATATGCAGGGTCTTCGTCCTTCAGGTACTTCACATGGAGTAGCATATAGTGCTGCTCTTTCGCAGCTTGTTTTCTCGACAATGGCACAGGCCACAAGTGATTCCTTGTCCTTATTTGATGATGAACCTTCCTATACATCTGAGCTAGTAACTTGGGCTGTCAACCAGACTGAGAATTTTGCTCATCTTATTAAAAGATATGTCATAGCTTCACCAGCAGCATCCGGATGCTTAAGACCTGTTGCTGAAAGTGTTCACATAAGTCTCGGGCACTGCTCTTTGCTAGAAGCTCGCGGGTTGGCTCTTTCACCAGTTCTCTTGAAAATTTTTAAGCCCTGTGTTGAGCAAGCACTGTATGCCAATTTAAAGAGGATTGAGCAGTGCACTGCTGCACTTGCTGCTGCAGATGATTGGTCGCTAACTTATCCACCAATCGGCTCACGTTCTCTAGGAACTTCATCTCTTGCTGGTGTAATCGCCTCCCAGCCAAAGCTCTCAAGCAGTGCTCATAAATTCAACACAATGGTTCAGGTAATCAATGCACTTTAGCAGAAATAAAAAACTCTTGCATATAGCTTTTCATCTCATGTCGTTATCTTCCTATAGTATGTAACTGAAGCTCCTTCTGGCACTAAACTTGATCATTCTCACAGGAACTCTGCGAGGACATTAGTCCTCTCGAAATCTTACAATTGTCGGAGAACACTTTGGAAGGTGTGATGCAAGTGTTTAACTCATACATAGGTATGTTGGTAAAAGCATTACCTGGTTCAGTGGACAATGAGAACCTTGAAGGATCTGTAAACAGAATTGTTAGGCTGGCTGAAACAGAACCTGAACAGATTGCTTTACTAGCCAATGCATTATTGTTATCAGATGAGCTAATCCCTCGTGCAGCCGCCAAGCTTTCATCTGCACAACAATCTAATAAGACAGATGATACATCTAAACGAAGTACGGACAGGCAATCACGTCCTGTAGAGCAGAGAGAACTGAAGCGGAGACTCCAACGTTTAGTTGATCAGCTCCGTGACAGCTTTTGTAGGCAACATGCACTTGAACTCATTTTCTTGGAAGATGGTGGCGTTCGTTTAAGTCCAGACATGTACCTAAATATGGATGGAAATCCAGAAGAGATAGAGTGGTTTCCATCTCCAGTATATCAGGAAATGTTTGGAAAGTTGACTCGAATTGCTAGCATAGCATCAGACATGTTTGTGGGAAGGGAAAGATTTGCTACTATTCTTTTGATGAGACTCACTGAAACTATCATCCTCTGGCTTTCTGAAGATCAAAATTTCTGGGAAGAGATTGAACAAGGGCCAAGGCCTTTAGGTCCACTTGGCCTTCAACAGGTTTTTTTTGTCAAATTATCTGTTTTCATCTGTCTTTTTCGTTCTTCGCGTTCTTTTGAGAACTGAAACACCCTTCTGTTTCCCCTGCAGTTTTATCTAGATATGGAGTTTGTAATACTGTTTGCTTCACAAGGGCGTTACTTGTCTCGAAATCTTCAACAAGTAATCAAAAACATCATAGGCAGAGCTATTGAAGCAGTTGCTGCAAGCCACATTGATCCATACAGGTATACCATAGATAATAAAACAAAGCCCTTGAATCATAATCCTCCTCATTTTTCCGCGATTGAAACCGACAACACGAGCAGGCTCATTAATGTTAAAAAAATTCTAAATCTGCAGTGTACTACCAGAGGATGACTGGTTTGCAGAAGTTGCTCAAATTGCTATAGATATGCTAACTGGGAAAACACAAGTAGGGACCATGGAGAATGTTAGTAGCCCTACAGCATCATCAGTTCTTTCTCATGGAAGTAACTAAATGTAGAACTGTCTTTCCACTAAAGGATAGTAATCAATTAAAATACTTCATTTAGTTTCTTGGTTTATTGATTTGATAATCAGCTAACATACTTCATTCAGTTGATGTTTTATTAGGAAAATTTATTTATTTAATTGTATTATGTTTTCTTTTTTTAGCTAAAATGTAAATTTATCATGCAACTTCTCAAGATTATCAACCTCCTAGATGTTGCAGTATTCGTTTTTGTAACGGTGGTGTCTAGACCATCTTGAAATGCACCTAGACTATTCCATCGAGGAACCTACTACTACCGGCTAGAATGTAGCAGGTAAGAAATCACCTACCTTTTTTGGCCTCTATAGAGATTCAAATCCTAGTCTTCTACTTAGGCAATGAACTAGATCAGAATCATTCTCAACGAGTTCATAAGGGTGTTTTCGCCTGTTCGGTGTAGAGTTCACATTTTTTAGAAAACGTTTCTAGTTTTCTCATGTTCGGTTTATCAAAATTTTCGGAAAACATTTCTCTAAGAAAATAAATTCCTTAAAAAATGAGGAACATGACTTTCCGAATAGAAATAGGAAAAACAACTTCCATAAGTGGCATTCTACATTGATTGTATCCTCTTCATATTCACCCCACCCCCGTAGCCTCACCATCCCACACTTCTACTCCCATCCCCACATCTAATACTATTTGTCTAGATTATACACGAATGTTTTTAGAATAATATTTTTTTACCTACGTACTGAACACAAGAAAATAAGTAATAAACACACTTATTTTCCTAGAAAACCTTTTTCTTCGTACCGAACACACCCCTAATCTCCATGATTTTTATCCCACTTCATTAATCACTAGGTCTCCGAGTGATAAGATGCTACACCTATTGCATACTTTGGATCTCATTATACTAGATTAGCTCTACTATGCAAACATTACAGGTAAATGTTAGCATCCATCTTAAATATTTTTTCTTCACATAGTTTTGTTGAAACAATCTATTACAATATGACTACAACTTTTTACCTTCATATTCTCCAAGATCTTTACTTTCAAAATTTTGAGCATATTTACATTTTTCTTTAAAGACATGAAGTACTAAATGGATGTGTTGCATCAAAAAATCCAAAATAAAAACAGAAAGACTGCTGCTTGACGAAACATTGAAACAAAGAACACCCACTCAATTGACTATTTTCTCATCTTTGTCCATAGATTCAAATATCTATAGCTCACTCAATAAGCCATTTGCTTCGCGAGAGAGCACATTTGAAACAGAGATTTTGACAATTGGAGAAAGGGAAGGACACAAACTAGCTAACAATAACTTCATCACTTATTTGCCATATCCTGTGGATTACACTGTTTGTGCACCTATTCAAGGGGTTTCATTATTAACCCCGAGTTGCTGATAATTCACATAGTCGATTTCATTTAACCGTATACAACATAAGATCTGCTCCGGCAATTCTTCAATTTTGTTACCCTGATTTGAAAAATGAATAATTACTTGCAGCTGATTTTCGAAAGAAGAGAATTTGAGGTCAGATACAGATACTCACCTGAATTGTGAGGCCTACATCCAAGGAGCATAGCTTTAGCCTATCTAGGAATGTTTCGCAACCCTTCCTAGAGATGTAACTGAATCTGTGCATATCTATATCAATCTCAAAATAATTTTCTCCCTACAAAGATATCATTAGCAACGTAATAAGAACTTGAACATATTTCCTTCAATATGAATAAAACGATGTGTGCATTTTATTCTAAGATGTGATGGCACTCATACTAATGCCTGCCCACACAAACATAAAACTCAAGTTGTTCATCCAAATAAAACTCAAATCTGACAATAATACCTTATAGAACTCATGTTGAGGACGTGAAAGAACAGGTTTTTCATTGTACGCCTGCATAAGCTTCCTCTCTGCTGCACTTAACCGGAGGTCCTCCACATTTGCTACACGACCTAATATCTTCAGCCTTTCCCTAAAGGGAACACTACCATCCATTGGAAAAGCCTTCACTTTTTCCACTTCATCATCCATTACTCTCTGATCAATAGGTAAGAGTAGGAAAAGATTGTTCAGTAAAAATTCCGACTCTGATAGTTTACAAAGAAACAGACAAGAGGTGAATAAACCGTGAAATAATGACTGGGTAACAAGCAGTACCCAACTCAATACTACTAGAGAATGTACACAGAAACTAAAAGAATGTGAAAAAAGAAAACACCAATAGGGAAACAAATGTTACAAGAGGCACAATAAAAAAGACAAACATGAAGAAACATGATTAAACAATTAAGAAGCAACAGTAGATATACAACTAGAGACAGGTTAAAAGAGAAACAAGGACCAATGACATGGTAACTAGAAGTCTAGACTTACTCTTATGTTCTCTTGAAAATGAGAAGGAAGTTCTTTTGCATAACTTTCGGAAAGCTTAAAGTACAAGACAAAACTCATTCCTTTACCATCAGTTTCACCCTGAAAAATTGCAGTAGGATATAGTGGTACCTGTAAAAAAGAAAGAAAATGAAGGGCGAAACAGCATCTTAGCAACTCAAATGCGAGAATATTGTTAATAATAGAGTTTATATGGCCAGCTATATTGGAAACCTACATGGAGGAGAATAAAGTCTTATAATTCAAAAGCCATTTGGGTGTTGAATAACTTTGACTTTGAAGAGACTCAAGCACATTTCATGTGTATCTTAAGCACAAAAATTACCTATCTTTAAATTAACCATCAGACCAACTTAATGACAGCCAGAGCAATGGAGAAAAAAAGAAAAGAAATACACTTATTCTCTTAAAGCTAAACTAAATGGTACCTGAATATTCACTACAAGAATGGGTGGAAGTGTCCCAGAGTGTTCAACGACAGGAAGTTCCACAAGTCGAGCAATATGATCAATTTTTCTTTGAGATAAAAATACATCAACGCCAAAAGGATAATATGCAGCATTATTTGCCGCAAACTCTTTCTTTTTGTCCCTGCAGAAGTTAAAATAAGTGAATAATTTAACATAAACAAAAGTAGAGGGCAGTTGCATTGGCAGACAGCATGCAACACAAACTTATGATAACCATAACGTCCACAAAACACATCTTTAACTACGGGCATATGGATTTTCCCTTGCTTTTCTACTTTTTGTAAATGAAGGATTTCATCTAAGCCATTTTTTTATGACTAGATTGTCACACTCATAAAATAAGTGTATCTGTAAGTATATTACCTGAAATAGTTTCCTCCCCGGACCCTGAAGGTATTTGGTTCAATATGGGACCAACTATCAGGCAATTTATTCTCCAATGGGCAAACTGGTACTTGGCTACCAGCTATGGGCCTTTGAAGCACGGTTTTAGATGAAACTGCACCCAAAAACAAATAAAAGTTAGCTAATTGTATTTTCTTCTCCTTGATCTGGTAACTGGATCACAGATAACTTAATCATCACTCTTGAGTCCATCCGAAAGACAAATTTATAGAGAATTTTCAAGCTCAAGCATTTACATAAGATGCCAAACAGCCAGTTTTAAGGTTCGGAGACAGACTTATGATGTCAAGGATTCGATTCCTCTATCATAATTACTCTCTTCTTTTCTTTTTCCTTCTCTCTTGATTTTACAGCTTGATATACGAATCAGGTCTAAGAAGGTTGAATTTTGAGAAAACAACTAGACTAAATTTTCCCTTAGAAGTGCATTATTAAAGATCCGCCAGGTAGTGGATGTAGCTTTTCTTCTTAAGCGTCTTAGTTCGTAGCTGCCGAAGCATAGCATTGAGGTGAGGAGCACATTTGCTAGGTCAAGTCTCCTTTTGGAACTACTTTTCCTTTCTCTCTCAGCTAGACTAAATTATCTCTTAACAAGTGAAATTTTTAAGATCCGCTCCACGTCAAGGTGAAGCAGAGAATCAAGGACCTTGACAAGGATGCCTTAGTTTTACCTTCAATACTAGCCCCACCTTCACACTCCTATGTTTTATATTAAGGGAAGTACTTGCTTAAAAGGAGACGAGGTACACCTAAAATCACATGGAATACAGTGGCCTCAAAAGGCCTATAATCGCCTGGAGTGAATTCACACTTGGTGAAAGATTAGGCACAATGGGACAAAAAAATTTTTTATATAGGAGGTATCAATTAGTTGGGAAATATGTTTTAGTCATAAAAGATATATATAGGCTAAAAGTTTCCTATAAGAAATTCATTTTCATACCAACCCCGTAATTTTTTATTTGCTTCAGAAGTTCCAAGTAAGGGCCTGGAAGCTTCAAATTATTAGGTGCTTTCGAACAATGAAATGAACGGCAATAGTGTGGTTCTGTGATCAGACTTGGTAACTTTAACGTCTTATAGACTAAGGCCAGATGTTAATGAGTTCATACCCCTGCAGAAGTCCAGACTCCTCAAAAGTCTGCATCGATAGCTGCAATGAACTCATCTGGATTTCTAACTTTCTGACAGTACAGAAACTCCACATTGGCAAGTGGTACACACGTCGTTAGGCTCTAACAACAGCTACAAATTTGTAGCTCAGGTGCTGTAACCAACTTTATCACTGACTTGTACCATTTGACTACATTTTCAGCCATATTTGCGGAAAATTGTTTCTATTAGTCCCACAATACCAACTTCAAATATTCAGATCATAACACACAATTTTGCCTCCAAAATAAATTTTCAGAAAAGATATTCGTCTGAACAAAAATAATTGTTGTTGTAGACCTTGTGCAATTCTTGAAAGATATTCCTCTTAACAATAACTAAATCCTGTTATAGTCGTAGCGTAATTCTTGAAATTTCATCTTTATATATGTCTTCAATAGCAAAAATTGCTAATTACTAATTGCAACAAATTAAACATAGTTTAGAACTAATATTTGAAAAAGTAACCAATAACGATGTTAAAACTTAATCACAATTGAAGAACATTGTGCCAAAGCAACTAGATCAAAAGCTAGATGTAGATACTCACGTAGAGTGGCACAAGGATTTCCATCTTTCCATTTGAAGGGAAGCTTTAGGTCCGCTTTCTTCCTTGAACTTGGGGGACTAGAGCTAAGAGATCTCTTCTCAACAGGCACAACAGTGGAGGTAAGACGGGGAAGACAGTTGTTTGAAAGAATTCCACAGTTCTCCAACAAACCATCCTCCCTGCCACTACCTATATTTTCCGAGGACGAGATCTCATCAAGGACAACAGGCCGTACCTCACTGTGAGGTCCATCAAGGTTTAAATTAACATCCCCATGGTTAGTATCATTGATAGAAGCTACACTAGTCCGCCCACAATCAAAGCTGTTGACAGAGAGTACATCTGCAGTAATTGTGTTTATATTTTAATTACTAAGTTCAAATGAAACAAAATTCTAACAGTTGAAACAGAAGATCGAAAACTAGAATGCTGTACCATCAGGAACACTCTGGAAATCTTCATCACTGCAATCAGATTCAAATATTGCAGCGGAATCAAACCACGCCTCCTCAATCCGTCCTGTGATTTCCATGACAAACATTAAACAATTGAGAAGGTTATTTGTGATGATTTTATCTGCTATTCACCTTTCGGATAAAAACATGAAAACTTAAACTATACTAGATCCTTCCCAATGAACGATAGATGGAATGTTGAAAACACACTTATGTCCTAACGGACAACGAAACATACAATCTCACTTTAACTTGCCACTTGCTGAAGGCATTTGATAGGAGTTAGGAAAAAAAAACGACATTACAAGAACATTAGAAACTATTAAGGCAATTTCTATACAGTGGAACAACACACCATCTAAAGTTTTACTATTCAGGTAATTTGTATACAAGACGAGACAATAAAAGTGCATATTATCACAACCATTAAATTTGAGGATGAGGTGCTCATCACAATCTATATCTCACCGCTATCTTACTCAATCAAATCATATACTAAATTCCTTTTTTCCAGCCACTCCAAAGCTCCTCTAAGTAAAATAGAAAGAATACTCCTTTCTTTCTTTCTTTCTAAATTGGGGATAGGAGGAGAGAAAATGGGGAAAAAAGATTACAAGGTGAGGAATCATACTTTCACCAACAAGGTGAAAGCTCAGGTAACCAACCAACTAAGCTACTAAAACTCGGATTTATTGAAACTTTTCCATCCTAAATGGATCTCATCACCTCCAGACCTCCATATCTCCACCTTAAAAACCTTCAACTTAACCAAACTGACTCAAAATTAAAAAATTTAAAATGTTGATTACTTTCACAATTCAACAAAATTCTAGATCACAACACCTAATAATCCCAAAAAAAAGAAGTGAAAACAGAGATAGAGAGAGAAAGTACCCTGAAATGTTGGATTATAGTTATCCAAAGGAAATGACTCATCAATTTTATGAAGTGAGCTAGATTTCTTCCTTCTTCTTCTTCCCCTTCTTTTCCTAAACTTATTCGAACCTTTCAATTTACCTCCAACACAACTATCTGGCCGCGATACACATGCTCCCATTTCCGCAGGATCATATGCCTCTCAACCAAATAATCTTCAAAATCGTTAACAAATACTATTTGATATCAATAAAAAAAGAGAGAATTCATAGCTATATCATTTTTTTAGAGAGAAAAATCTATTGATTTTGAGGAAAAAGGAAGCGTGAAGAGGTGGAAGAAGCCATTAATTATCTCCTTATCTCCAAAAAAATGGGTATATTCTTGGAATTATGTTACATGATTTTCAGAGAAGAAGAAAAGAAAGTTTCATTTTTTCTTCTTTTCTTCTTTCTCATAAGGAAGTCAAAACACTCTATTAATACATGCGGGCACATTATTGTAATGACGATTGGTGAGAAAAGCCCAATTTTTTTTTTGAGTTTAAAATAAGTGAATTATTTAAAATTTTAAAAAATTATTAAATATTTTTTTATATTTACAAAATAGTGAGAATTGTGTAAGAGTAACATTAAAATGTACATTTATGTCTTTAAATATTTTTTTACTTAATATAGACTAAAGGAACTAGTAATTAATAATCAGATATTTAGATTAGATTAAACTTATATATAAAAAAAAAACAAAAATGGGCATGGTCAATTAATTTTGTAATTCTTCACAATTTTAATTTTAAAACTTTTGTAGAAATAAATTATTTCTATTCAAAATAATAATAATAATATGAAAATAACAAGAAATTTGGAAAAGTAATATTTTTCTATTGAAATTGTATATGGGAATTTGATTAAGTGTGAAAAGATGAAAGTTAGGAAGACCATGAATTGACTAATTTTTTTAATATATAAATAGCACACGCTAATCAATATTTTATTTGGTATATAATAATATATAAATGCATGTTTATATTATATTTATAGGTATTATTTATTATGTAAATAAAGAAAAATTGTACCAAATAGTGTATAGCTTAACTAAATTTTATTCTATTAAGAGAAAAAAATCCAAATAATGTATAATGAGTGTTAAAAGTATATATGTATTGATTATTACTATTATAACTGCTAAAAAGTCCTACCAAACTCCTAAAACTTAGTTATAGAAAAACATTGTAACTTATTTCAAAATAATTATTTTTGTTTTTTATCCTAAAAATAAAATAAACATTTACTATGATATAAATATATTTATAACATTTTCCCATTGTTTCTCTTTTATGAAACACATCACCTTAAAAGAAATGTATTGTACTAGGAGTGTAATTAACATAAGGTACTAGAGTTAGTTCCTAAGCCTTCGAAGAAAAAGAAGAAGTTCCTAAGCCCCAAAATTTATAAAGAGAAGTAGTAAATTTAATGAGCCATACTAATATTTAAGTTCTCCCATCAAGTAAATAACACATTATTTTCTTTTCATTCCCTTTTATTTATTCACATTGAAGTTAGCATGCTCTTTAAAAATATGGACATGAATATTTTATCACGATATTTATATTAATTGATGTTTAATTTTACATTCTGATAAATCATTCGGAGAATAAGTTATATATATTAAAGATAGAATATATATAAAAAATATTTTTAGTAAAAGTGACAAATAAAAATAAATATACATTTTTAATATTGTTGACTTATAAAAATAGTATTATTTAAAATAATATCATCTTTAACTTGGTAGTTGGGCTTTTTAAAACCCCCTTACCTACAAATGACAGATAAAACAAAGACAACCTATCCTTGTCAAATCTCTTTAAACTCAATCAACTCTATGTCTGAAAATAAAAATTACTTCCTCCGTTTTAAAATAAGTGAATTATTGAGCCTTTTTTATAATTCAAAATAAGTGAATTGTTCAAAGTTTAAGAGAGTTGTTCAATTATTTTTTGTCCCTCATTTACATCTTCTAGGTAATAATTTCAAGAGATTTAATTGCTCATATTTATGATTTTACTTTGAATTATTTATATTTTTAAAAATAGTTTGACAATATCTAAAATGCACAAGTGGAAAATGACGTTTATTTTATTTCCTAATTTTTTTTCTTAATGGATGTGCATTGATTCAACAATTTAATTATTTTGAAATGGATGGAGTAATATAAAGTGAGAAAGAAAAATTCAAAACCAAAAGGAATCAATTGCCCTAAAGTGAAAAAGGAGTTCTAACTTCACAAACATTAATTTCTTTGAAAGATATGGCAAAATTGAATATTTGACAATTTTGAATTCTTTCTTGCTGGTTTTTTCGTTAAAGGCTAATATTAGCTAAAATTTGGTAAAAGGTCAGTTGTTTTCTTCCTTTTAACCTTTAATTAGGAGAGAAATGAAGACGTGGTGGTGAGAAAAACACTTTTAAGAAAGTGTTTTGCTAAGTTTATAAGTTAATTTGGTTTATAAATACTTTTTTTTGGCTTATCTACCTATTTAGTTATAGCTAATAAATTTCATGTCAAGAAAATAATTTGGTGGTATAGCAGTATATAATTTGAGTGTTTTTATTTCTGAGATATTTGCTCCGTTCATTTTTATTTGTTATATTTGAATTTGATACAATCATTAAAAACATAATGATCATTGACATGACTATTTTATCACACCATCCTTATTAATTGATATTTAATATTATGTCTAGAAAAATGATTTAAGAAATAAGTAATCAGTGTTGAGAATAAAATATTGATTTAACCTTTAAATCATGCATCCACCTTTGTCTGTTCGAGCCTAAATTATTATTTAATCTAGAGAAAAGTATTGAAAATATCTGTGAACTTGATGCAAATTGTTAGTTTTATCCCCTGACTATTGACAGCTTTAACAACACCCCTCTACTTGATTAACTAAACTTAGATACACCCCCGATATGCAAGATGACATAGCAAGTGATGTCAAACTCTTGTAGGAGCATGAAATTCTTAATAAAAAGCCAAATTAAGTATTGAAAACACCCTAACTTGGCGAGAATTCAGGGGTGTATTTCACTATCAAGGGTTCATTTAAGTTTAATTAGTCAAGTAAAATAGTATCTTTAAAACTGTCAATAATTCAAAAATGAAAATAATAATTCGCTCCAAATTAGAAGTATTTTCGATACTTCTCTGTTTAAGTTAACCTTACTAAAAATCTTACAACCTGACCATTGAGCTTATATTGGGACATCAAATATTGAAATTTAAATATCGAGGGGCCTCTTCGACCCATATGTATAGTTATTTTGAAAAATTAATTAATTAAGCATTAATTGTAAAGGTCAATGCCAATATTGATGACAGGAATAAACATTGAGGTATGTAAACATTATTCTGCAATTCTCTACTTCAATTCCATTAATTAACTATACATTAAAATTAAATATGATGATCAGAATTGGTAGTTGAGTTCAAGTTATTGCTCCATTATGTTGATATCCAGATCTTTGTTAAAGTCATATCCTTTTCCAACTATATTTTTGAGTTGTTTTTTTATTTGGTGTCCGATATGGCGATATTCGTATTAGAATTTGATTATATTTGGATTCGTACCGCATAGGGTCTATTTGAGAGGAAGTATTCCTTATCAAGAATTTTTCATACTCAGAGCTTGAACTCAAGACATTTAATTAAGAAAAGAAGACCCCATCCACTGCACTACATTCTTTTGGTGTATTTGGATCGGAGTTACTTGATTGATGGACTACTTTTAGAATTTTACATATATAACAAAATTATAGTATAGTTTCATAATTGAAATTCGAAGAATGTCTAGGTGGTATGTGCATAGTTTATTTCTTTTCATATGAAGGTATAAAAAACTTTTTAATAATTTCGAAACTGAAAAACATATAGTGTACGATATGAAAATGAAATACGGTAGTGAACAAGTCAAAGTAAAAAATTACATATCCTAAACAAAATAGTGGTGCCAAATTGAGGACACCATGGTGGACCCTCTTTACTTTTAATTCACTTTTTTCATTTTGTCAATTTACTTTTGATTGCCCATAAGCTATTTAAAAATAAGATTTATGTTTTTAACATTATACATTTATATTGTAAAAAATATTTTTATAATTTATTTATTTATAAGATAATTATAAATATTTTTTATGATAAGAAAAACTAAAAAAATAGTAACTAATTAACATGATATAATAGGTAAAAATTATATTACTAAATTTAAAATACATATATACATATTTAACTTAAATTCAATCATACATTTTATAGATACACGTAGTTAAAGTCGTTTTCATTTTTTCATTTTTCATTTTTATTAAAAAAATTAAATTTTT
>JAJOOH010003322.1:0-56770 GCA_029582605.1 Solanum gracilifrons | reverse complement strand
GGAAGCAATATCCAACAACTTAATAAACTGCATACACAAAGCATCTCTATAGGCATACATTTGCAAGAATTAAGATTTTAGAGACTGTAATGTTTTGTGTAGCTGAGCTTACAGAGTTATAGGATTATTTGGCTATACTTGTGAGTATGTTAGACTTGAACACTACGAAAAACAGAGTCATAGGATTACAGGATTTTATTTGGCTATACTTTTGTGTAGCTGAGCTTACAGAGTTATAGGATTTTAGAGACTGTAATGTTTTGTGTAGTTGAGCTTACTGAGTTATACTTGTGGCTTCTTTGCATTACTATAGTCTTGAATACTACGGAGCTGAATAGTTTAATTCAAAATTTATAATATTAAGGAAAACAAAGATAGATACTTACTTACTCAAATGCTTTCGAGTAGTAATTCGCTCTTTCTTGTCTGCTCAATATGCCTAGGGCTAACTTTGGCGTTCAGATTTTTCGCAATTTCTTCCCCTACTTTGAAATTTCAGCTGTAAGAACCCCCAAAGTAATCAATTCCTTCTAAACACAAAACAAAAATTCAATCAATTGACTGTTTTTAGTACTAGATGATTAGTAGAGAATAAAAATGAATCTCAGCTGTACGAAATTGGTACTTACGCTTCACGAAATCGGTATAAGAGAAATCTTCAGCTCAGCTCTTCAGCTTTCTCTCTTCAGTTCTTCGATCCTCAGTTCTTTAGCTTCAGCTCTTCATCTCTTCGAGAAAATCGGGTTCTGGAGAAGAGAATCTTCAGCTCAGCTCTTCAGCTCTTCAGTTCTTCAGCTTCCTCTCTTCGATCTTCAGTTCTGGAGAAAAGCTTGTTTTACAGACAAAGAGTTATGTTCAAGGAAAGAAGAGTAAAGCATATTTTCTAGGAAAGAAGAGAAAGAAAAGTTTTTATTAATGTTTTATCAATTAATATTTTTGGCCAATAAAAATGGGAGGGAGAGTTAAAAATGTTGGAGGGAATATAATATTTTGGTGAAAACTTTTAGGCCACACTTTTAATGTGTTGTTTTTATAATTATAAAAATAGGACACTTTAAAAGTGTGGCCATATATGTAAATAATAGTTGCCATTTATTTCATTTTATGACAACGCTTATAAAGTGTAGCCTATACCATTAAAGAGTACGCTTTACAAGTGTTGCCAATATTATCGATGCCAAAAGTTAAAAATTTAGGCTACATTTTAAAAGCGTTCCCAAAAATATTTTAGTCAACACTTTACAAGCGTTGTCCAGATTTAGTGTGGCCGTAGGCCTAAAATGGTGTAGTGTTTGACGAAGTTGACTCAGAAAACAGTGAAGTTTCAATGGTCTGAAGCTTGTGAGAAAAGTTTTCAGGAATTGAAGAAGAGGTTGACTAGTGCCCCAGTTTTGACCTTACCAGAAGGTACTCAAGGTTTTGTGGTGTACTGTGATTCATCCAGAGTTGGTTTGGGTTGTGTGTTAATGCAGAATGGCAAGGTGATAGACTATGCCTCCAGACAGTTGAAGGTTCATGAGAAGAATTATCCAACCCATGACTTAGAATTGGCTGTGGTAGTTTTCACCTTGAAGATTTGGCGACACTACTTGTATGGTGTTCATGTTGATATATTCGCTGATCACAAGAGCTTGCAATATGTGTTCACTCAGAAAGAGCTCAATCTCAGACAAAGGAGGTAGTTGGAATTGCTCAAGGATTATGACATGAGTATTCTCTACCACCTAGGTAAGGCTAATGTGGTTACTGATGCTTTAAGCAGGTTATATATGGGTAGTACCACCCATGTTGAGGAAGAAAAGAGGAAGTTAGCCAAATATGTGCATAGACTTGCACGTCTGGGAGTCAGACTTATGGATTCCACAGAAGGAGGAATAGTGGTGACGAACGGGGCTGAATCATCACTAGTGTCAGAAGTGAAGGAAAAGCAAGACCAAGACCCCATTTTGCTCGACTTGAAGGAAAATTCTCAAAAGCAAAGAGTATTAGCTTTCGAACAAGGGGGAGATGGTGTGTTAAAATACCAAGGTAGATTGTGTGTACCAATGGTGGATGAACTCCGAGAGAGGATCATGGAGGAAGCTCATAGCTCCAGATATTCCATCCATCTGGGTTCCACCAAAATGTACCGTGATTTGAGAGAGGTATATTAGTGGAATGGTATGAAGAAGGATATTGCAGAATTTGTTGCCAAATGTTTGAATTGCCAACAAGTGAAAGTTGAACACCAAAGGCCTGGTGGTTTGGCGCAGAATATAGAACTTCCAGAATGGAAGTGAGAGATGATTAATATGGATTTCATCACAGGGTTACCAAGGTCTCGCAGGTAAAATGATTCTATTTGGGTGATTATCGACAGAATGACAAAAGCAGCCCTGTTTTTGCCGGTGAAGACTACTAACTCAGCAGAAGATTATGCTAAACTTTATATTCAGTAGGTGGTAAGACTTCATGGAGTTCCAATCTCCATTATTTCAGATAGAGGTACACAATTTACTGCACAATTCTGGAAATTTTTCCAGAAAGGTTTAGGCTCAAAGGTGAACTTGAGCACTGCCTTTCATCCTCAAACTGAAGGGCAAGCAGAGTGCACTATTCAGACCTTAGAAGATATGTTGAGAGCTTGCGTGATTGATTTCAAGGGTAATTGGGATGATCACCTACCTTTCATTGAATTTTCTTACAACAACAGTTATCATTCTAGCATCCAGATGGCTCCATATGAATCTCTTTATGGGAGAAGATGCAGATATCCTATTGGATGGTTTAAAGTTGGTGAAGCAGGGTTGATAGGACCAGATTTAGTTCATCAAGCTATGGATAAAGTGAGAGTAATTCAAGAGAGATTGAAAACAGCACAGAGTCGTCAGAAATCCTACACTAATGTTAGGAGAAGGGCGTTAGAGTTCGAAGTAGATGATTGGGTATATTTGAAAGTTTCACCCATGAAGGGTGTTATGAGGTTTGGTAAGAAGGGGAAGCTTAGTCCCCGATATATTGGACCTTATCGCATAGCTAAGAGGATTGGCAGTGTAGCTTACGAGTTGGAGCTACCACAGGAATTAGCAGCGGGTCATCCGGTATTTCACATCTGTATGTTGAAGAAGTGCATGGGAGATCCTTTATTGATAGTGCAAACTGAAAATGTTGGGATTAAGGATAATTCATCTTATGAGGAGATTTCGGTCCAGATTTTAGATCGCCAAGTTTGCAAGTTAAGAACAAAGGAGGTCGCATCAGTCAAAGTCCTTTGGAGGAACAAATTTGTTGAAGAAGCTACTTGGGAAGCTGAAAATGATATGAAGAAGAGATATCCACATCTCTTTGAATCCGGAGAAAATTCAGATCAAGGTACTAATCCTCTTCTTAGTACTAGCTAAATTATGAGTATGCATGTTGTTACCTGCTTTTGCTTGTTGAGTGTTGAACTTGATGTTGCTACCCTTAGCTTAGTGAAATAAAACTCATTCGAGGACGAATGTTCCCAAGGGGGAGATATTGTAACATCTCGCACCTAGAAACGACTATAAAGAGTTAAAAATATGAAAATATTGATTTTTGGAAAGAATAAGGAAGTCTGGAAATTTTGTCTAAGTTAAGAAAGTGAGTTTTGGCCATTTTCAAATGGATATAACTCCTAGCTCAGGAGGAGTTAGGAGCAGCTCTTGATATATTTGGAAATACCTTGGAGAGATCTTTCCAATGCCACCAAGATTGCACGATTTCGACATTTTATGAGTGAGATATGCTTTCCGGAAGTTGGGCTGTTGCATCGAGGAATGTTTCAATCCGGATTTAGGGAAGGACAAAGTAGTATTTTCCCTAATTAATTTCCTAATTCTTTTTTAGGGATTTATAGGGGTAAAATCAGAACTTAGTTCAGTTTTGAAAAGTTAGAATACGCTTAGGGCTTGGAGAAGAAAGAAAGAAAGAAAGAACGGGAGAAGAAGGCAAGAATTAGCCAAGATCATTCAAGATTTGCGAGTGGAATTCATCGTGGGTGATCCTGATTAAGGTATGTGAGATTTATTTTGTGTTGGCTTAGTTCACCCACACACTAACTTGTTTCAATTCAGCGAAATTGTAGTTGTTTGAATGTTAAGAAAATGAAGTTCTTGAAGAATATTGTTGAATTCTTGTCGGTTGATTGTTGAATGCCTAGTTTTGAATTGATTAATGTTTACAGGTTGTTTTGTGAGTTATATTGGTTGTATATTGAGGGTACAATTGATCCTAGGGGTTTGGGGAAAGTATCATGGAAGTTTAGAGGGTTTAGAGATGAAAAACGGAGGAAAAATTCGAGAACACCTGGGTACAGGGGTTGGGGCGTCGCGCCTCTCAGCGCGCCCCAAAATGTTCTCTCGCGCGTCGCCCCAGCCAGAGCGCCCCACCCAGCTCTCTGAGGTTTGGGGCCTGGCGCCCCACACCTCTCAAAACGCCAAGGACGTCAATTCTCTCCATTCGTTCCCCACCTTCTCGCACGTGTTCCTAAGTAATGTACCTATGTTTCCTAGTCGATTCTAACATTCTAAAATACATCTAAACATCATGAAATCATCCATAAACATGAGATCATGAACCTTAAGTCCATAATCCAACTCAAGGATAGTTAAGACCAAAGTCAAGAGAAGTAAGAGTCAAGTCAAGATGAGTTCTTAAAGTTTTCCAAAAGTCTTTTCCAAATGTTTTAAATTTGTTTTAAGACTTAAAGTTCAAGTTGAGTAAAGAGTAAAGAGTAAAGTTTGAAGTTCATTTCTTCAAAAGTAAATGGGGACTAAGTATTCCCAAAGAGATTTAAAATGTTTTCACATTTAAATAAGAACGGAAACTGAGATTTCCAATGAGCCTCCGGGCTAGTTTTCAGAAAAGAGTAATAGCTTTCTAAATGAAGTAAGCAGGGGAACTTAGATTTCCAAGATAGCCTTTGAGCTAAGTTTTTGAGCACTAATCACAAATCATAGAGGAAATATGTTTTAAAAACATAAGAGCCAGTACATTTTTAGGAGTAGTATTGAGCACCGAATTGGGGGAGCGTTCAAAGAACCCACAGCACCCATAGAACCATGTAACCAACATGGGTAGAAGAGGTTCATACTTTTTAGGTGAATCATTTTCAAATTAGACTAGTGGATCCATTAGGCAGTTCAGGTTCTATACCTTTGGCCGGGTATAGGATGCTCTGGCAGCGTGAGGTTGATCGTTGTATCATCACTATAGCTCTTATGTGATGGTTGTCGGTTAAAGAAACTCCCACAACAGTTATTGTATTTCTATATACATCAGTTCATCAGACGCAGGTAACCAGGATCAGCATCCAGCACCTCGTTGATGCAATTGAGCAGCTCAGAGTCAGTGGTGAGCCTCCTTGCATTCCGGAGGACTCTTTTATTCGCTTTCAGTCTTTCATTTATTAGGATGTTGTGGGGTTTGTCCCAACATCCATCTCAGTATTTTAGAGGCTTCACAGACAGTCAGATAGTTATTAGTTCAGATGTCTTTCTTTATCTTTCAGATGTTGTTTAAGACTTAAGTGCCATTTTGGCCAACTTATTATTCTTTAAGTTATTATTTGAGACTGTTTCATTGAGTTAAGTCTTCCGCTGAGTTAAGTAAGTCAGGCCAAGGGTTCGCTTTGGGCCAAAAATGGTCTCCGAGTGCTAGTCCCGCCCAGGGTGTAGGCTCAGAGCGTGACAAATAGACTAAACCAAAATCATTTTATATGAATATTCTGTTGGACAATTAAATTTTTTACTGAAACTAATAGACATTTCTTCACGGGGCTTGGTATTTTTCATCTATCTATTTTTTAGGCGAACTCCTTTGCAATATCCAGTAGTAAGTTTGCGAATGGTCTCTTTTGCTTTATTCTCTATTTTTTTAAGAATTGACAAGATTTTTTTTATTATCAATAGCTAACCACTAGAAAAAATGCAACTGATACATCAAATCTACTGCTGGATACTTTATGTATGAAGGAACCAATCGCGGATGATGTAATGATAAAAGAAGACCTTGAAAATCCCTATTGCCTTATTGTAAGCATTCAGGTTTAAAATTTCTATTTACTTCTTCTATTGATTTTTGGCTGATTTTGATTGTCTTTCAGTGGAAAGACAAGTACGGTAATGATAAAATTTTGTTCACTACATTTAGTTTTGCTACTTAATTGTTAGAGTGATGTGAATTATTATGTTCCTCTTTAAGTAATTTTTTTTTCTATCTTAAAAAATTTACTTTTAATAAAAGTTTTGTACTTAATATTATAAATTACATACAATAATTTATTTATATACATTTATTATTAATTAACGGAATATACACGTGCAAAACATGTACTCTTGACTAGGTGATGATGGTGATGTTTAGTCATATATAATATTGACTAATGAAGGTAATTATCGATAGTGTTAAGTGAATGTAATAATGATTGATGGTGATAATTGCAAGTGATGAATAATTGTAATGACGACTGATTTTGGTCATTGGTGATAGTGATAATTGTAGTTGGGATGATAGGTGATGGTGGTTGAGGTGGTAGTAGTTGTGGCTGTGACAGTGGTTGAGATAAGAAGATGGAGTAGTGGTGAATTGTCATCCTTATAGAAATTCATAAATAAATATCTTAATAATATTAAGACTTTGTTATAGATTTTAATCATATAGACTCATTAAGTGGTTGTAAAATAAGAAAAACAAACACACTTAATAAATAAGATATAAATGATTATGATTTGGACCTTGAAAACAGAAGGAATTAATGACAGAGACCTAACTGATTAAAATTACGACTTTCATCAAGTGCAAACAAAAGCATTCAAATATATTAAATCCATATCGTATCAATTTAATAACATTTATTATGATTATTTAAACAAATATTGCATATAGTGTAACATTAATAATGTTTTTCTAAATATATTGTTGTTCTAATCGTTTTATATTTATTGACATAATAAACACGTGCAAAACATACTCTAAATTGATATATATTAAAATGTGCTATTGTAGTAAACATTGTATATGTAATAATTGATAATCAATACACAATGACGTCTACATTTAATAATTAGTTTAAAATTATCTATTTATGTGTTTTCCCCTTACTTTATGGAAATTTCCTACTTGTTCTCTCTCACTATGTTTTCTCAATTTAATTTGTTTGTATCTTTTTTTCTACTTAAATCAAAGTATGAGTTATAAATATAGTGAATGTCAATCTGTTAGAGAAACTTTAGGAACTCTAACTTTGGGAGCAAGTCAATTTTTTCTTATAAAATAGAGGGGTTCTCTTTATTGTAAATCAGATCTGAGAATTCCTAATTTATCTCTCAAGAGAAGTAATAAGTCTTCTCTAATTTTCTTCTTGACCAGTATTTATTATGATAATGTGCTTTCTTTGTTCCATTATTCCAGTTATGTAGTAGTGATATGGTTCAATTTCTCTTATCATTTGATATTCTACTGATTTTCTTGAAGGTTGGGACATGACATTATTATTTGCTTCTTTTATTCTTTTTGATGTACTTATTCTGTCACTTACTATCTCTAGATCTTCCTCTATGTCTATTTCTTTATAACTATAATCATTATTATCTATCACTGTAACAATTTGTTCAAAAGGATTTTCTATTTTTATTTTATTTATCTTATTTTTTGCTGTTATCTTATGCTTTGTTGTTAGTACGTATAGGTTTTTACATCTTGCTGTGAATATCTTACTTCTTGGGGCTAACTCTATACCTGACATTTTCCAATATAATACTAGAGATTTATCTATGTTTCTGTCGTTTATTGTTACTGAATAATTAGCACTTATTATAAATTTAAACTTTTGGTATATTAGATTTCCTTTCACTGCACTTATTATGCTTCTTTCTATTGGTTCTATTATTCTATCGTCTACTAGGTATATTTCTATTGGTGTATCTATTTCTTCTCTAAAACAATTTTTTATCAATATCTCTGTTCCTCCTAGGTGTACATATTTTATTGGGTCTCTAGCTTTAATTTCTTGTATTTCTTTATTTATTATTCTTTTATTTATTATGGGTATTTTTGCTTTTCCTCTAGTGTATTTACAATCTATTATATGTTCTCTATGGCTTACTACATAGTATTCTTCTTTTTGTCTTTTGAATAAGTTCTTTATTATTGGTACTTTAAATATTTTTTTCTACACTTAGGTCTAATTCTTTTCCTTTTATTTGTTCAAATATATTAGTATCAAATATTATTTTTCGTTCTGTAGATTCTTCAGTTATATATTCTTCTTGATTTATTATTTGTACGTTCTTTTTAGTCATCTATATCTTTTTCTGTTATTTCATTATCAGATATTTCATTTTCAAATAACTCAAATTCATATATACTATCATCACTTTCTGGTTCATAATCTATATATTCTATTTGCATATATTCTTCGTTATTGATTACTATTTCGGATATTTGTTTTTTCTTGGGATTCTTAGGTAATTTACAATCTTTAGCTAAATGTCCTAGTTTTCCACAGTTATAACTGGTGCATTCAGTTATTTTTTTCTTTTGTCTGAATGGTCTTTTTTCATTAGTATTTTTTATATAATACCTTCTCCTAGGTCTTTTATACTTATATTGGGATTTATATTTTTTATATTTCCCTGGTTTTCTATTTTTCTTTTTATAGTAATTATCATTACATCCGAATTGGGGTGCTATCCTATCTTTACAACATGCTAAGTTTTTTATTATAGTTTTTTCCATCCTCATTTCTTCTCTATATTTTTCACATATTTCTGAGTACCATTTTTGTAAATATCTTATTCTTGCTCCTAGAGTGTCTTGTAATCCTGCTTCATTCCAATCTTTTATTATTTTTGAGCTAAATGGTTCTGGTAATTTTGTAAAATATAATCTTCTTATTTCTTTCGATTCTTCCGTACTATATGTTCCTTTGTAATAGAATTCTCTAAATATGCATGTATATTCTTCTATATAACACATATTACATATTGCTAGTTTTAACATTAAATTTCGATTTAACTGTTTTTCTTTATTTTGTTCTTCTGTTTCCGTGGTTGTACTACTAAACTCATTTCTTATAGTTATTTCATATTTATTTAATATATCTATTGGGGTTGTTGCAATTTCTGCATCTATTTTCTTATTATTTCTTAGTGTTTTTATACTTTCTTCTGCTAAGTTTTGTAACCATAATTTTATTGTTCCTATAAGTGTCCTCTCTATATATCCTGGTACTTCTGTCATTCTTATTTTATTATCTATTAATTATTTTGATATATATCCTACCCATAGTTGTATTGTTTTGTTTATATCCGTTACACAGTCTAAATCTAAGAAACTATTATTTCTAGTAGTTGTTGTAGTTGGTGTCCAATTTTTGTTTAATCTTTTATTCCATATACTATCATACCTGTCAGATTGTTCATAACTAACTGTATAATATTTACGACTTAATTCTTTTGGGTTTTTAACTTCTGATGTACTTGCTTTTATATCTTTGATATCTCCTGCATTTATTTCTGTAAATTTTGCATCTTCTATATTTGATAATATTTCTGTGTATGTTTCACTTATATCTGAACCTTGTTCTGGAAAATTTTCATTTATATCATCAATTCTTATATCTGGAGTTTCTTCAATTTGTAACTTTTCTTTAAGTTTTTCTACTTCTATTTTTAACTTTGTTTCCATATCTCTTTCTTTTTGTTTTGTTTCATATAATTCTTTTAGTATAATTAATTCTTTTTCAAGAGCGATTATCCTATCATTTTTTGTTTCTTCTATTTGTTGTATCTCTAGTTTTGCCTGTTGTTTAACTATCTCTATTTCATTTTTCCTATCTATTTCTTCATTTTCTTTAGTTATTCTTACCATTGCCGTTAGGCTATCTTCTAGTCGTACTGTTTCTTTTTCCATCATTAGATATAGATTTTCACCTATTTTCTTATATCGTCTTCCTAAGTTAGAAAATATTATTTTTATTTTTAATCCATCTTGTTTTTCGTAAGTTTTTTCATCTATAGCAAATTCTTCTTTATTCATAATAAGTTATGTTTTAATCTATATTCTATCTATTGTACTTTCAGTTGTAATTAGAATATTATTTTTCTTTGACTAAATATTGATTTCTGGCATACTCCTGCATATATGTTATAATCAAGTCTTTTTTGTCTATATTTTAGCTCATGGCGGGTTTCTATAACTGTTCTTATTAATTCATATTTATGTTGTTCTTTCTTATTATTCATAGTTTAATCTTTTCATAGCTCTGATACCATTTTTTGGGGGGGTCCATTTTGTCCATTTCTTATGAGTTAATTATGTTGTAATACATCTTTTCTAAGGGTATTAGTCTTATGATTTCTTTTATGCTTTCTAGTATATATTCTATGTACTGTATGTCATGAGTTTACTGAAACATTTCTATATTTTCCTTTGTCAGGTTTCCTAACAAGGTGATATCTGTTATAGTATTTTGCCAATATCGGAGGTATTCTTGATTTATCATTAATCTGAGTATTGTATTTCTAAATCACTTAGATTAAATTCTTCTATTTCATCTATTTCATACCAATTTTGGTCTATTAGTTCTTCTTCTTCGAGTTCAAATATTTTTTCCCATATTATTCTTCTTAGATCAATGATTTTTATATCTTTAAGTGTATACAAGATTAGTGTTTTATATGCTAGTATCATTTCATCATGTAAATAAGACATAACAATATATTTTTCAACACAATTCCCTTATATCATAGTTCTAACGAATATTATTCATATTAGATTACTATAAACTAGATTATTTTCAACCATGTTTTCCTGTCACTATTAACATCGTACTTTCAAAGGTACTTTGTTCCCAACAACGCCTCAACTTCGTTTACTCCCCTTACGGCTTTCTTTGCCTATGGTTTCAACTTTAGGATGGCATAGTCTGGAGTTTTTCCTTTTTTCCTCATGTTAACAAACTAGAAAACATGCTAGTAATAATTCTAGTATATAATAACTAATATAAACTTATTCTATCATACTATGATATTCAGGAATTAAATAGATTTAGCTATACATAATCATAAATAGTGATACCTGTATGATATCTGAAGTGTTTTGATCCATAGTTTAGCTTAAAAACTTGATGATTTTATTAATTTTGTTTACAAAGAGGCTTGCTTTCCGTCGAGAAAGTCTTGCCTTAGTTTGCCAAAATGGCCTTCTATTTATACTAGTGTAAAGCAAATAAAAAACACTATTTACTACTTTACATCTGTCTACTTACAATTACTACTTTACATTTGTCTACTACTGTTTACACTAATGCGCTCTACTTTTTATAATGCGCATCTTTGAAAATTTACAAACAAACAAACAACTTTACTTTATCTTTCTATTTTGTCGGCAGTCCTTATCTTTTTCTTTATCTTTGGCATCTTTATCTTGTCTTTTACTCTAGCTGGACAGCTAGAATTACATTATCTTCACCATATCATTTTGTGCATTGATGGTCTGGATATTTGTGTCCAATAATTCTACAATAATTTGCCATTATCTCGGATGAAATAAAATTTCGTTGTATTGCTCTGGTGGTTGGTTGTTGCTCTGGTTTTAATAGGCTTAATATCCATTCATGTATTTCTTCCATATCTGCTTCTCTAGTTTCTCTGGAATTTGAATATATCATAACTTGTTCTCTTGCATAATAACTCCATACTGAATTTCCACTTAAGTAATTGGTTGATAATTCGTTTAATATTGTAGCTTATTCCAATAACTCTTTTTCTTGCATAGAATCCTGGTACTTCAACTTTTTGTATCTCATCTTGTCGTTCTATTTTTTCTGGTATTATCATTTCCCTTGTCAATCCGATTTTTATAACTTCTATGATAGGCTTAATTTCGTCATACAATATTTCTGCTGGTGCTGAATAGAATTTTATATAAAAAAGTGTTCCTTTAGTTATCCTCTTGTAATGCATAAATGCTTTGTGTAGCTCTGAAATTGTTGATATCTCGTCTCCCGTTACGGTATATACGGTACTTAGTAGTCCATAGTTATAACAAGTTCCTACTAGATTAGTACTGGCACCTGCTTGTGCAATCAATTTGTTATATCCTTGTAGATTTTGGGTAATATAATCTTCATTGGGGTTTTTTGTATTTTTAGATCTTGGGTTTTGGTTCAGAAAAGCTTGTATTTTATGGATATTTTCTATGTAAGCTCTAGTTATATGGTTGTAAGTCTTTTTATTTTACCCTAGACTTTCTTTATAAGTATTTAACTGAGGTGGTATGAATACTGGGTCTTTTTGGGATTTTGGCATAATTGGTTTTTCAAATATTTTATTCATGTTGGTATTAACATATCTGGCTTTGTTTTCTGTTGCAGATGTGCTTCCTGTTGCTGTAGTTGCATGTAACATATCGTTAGTATGGGTTTTTAGGTGTTTCCCAACGTCACCTTGTATCTCTAGAATTTTCAAGTCTTCTGATCGACTTTGCTCCGCATGTTTATAGTCATGCTACTGACTTTTCATCTGTTGTAGCTCTTTGTCTATGTTCTCTACTTTTGTGCAAAGTAGTGTCATAGCTTTGAGTATTTCTTCTATTGTATTTTCATTCTCAGTTTGTGTAGCTTTGTCTTGAGATGTAATCTGCAATAACATTTTTGTTAGTACTTATTACTTCAATTGTAAATGTAAAATTCTGTATATTTAATACTAGTCTTCGTATCTCTTTGGTTGTTACTGAATCTTGTACCTTCCTTGTTATCCATCATTTTACCTGTGTATTATTTGTTCTCACAATAAATTTGTTATATACGATGTATGGTTCGAAAGCTAATAAGCCTTTATATATTGAATATAATTCTTTTCTATTTATTTCCCATTTTATTTCGGGATTAGTGAATGTTCCTGAGTAACATCTACAATGATGTTCTATTTTTTCTTTATTATATCTGTATTTTAATACTCCTCCATAGCTTATCTCACTAGCATCTAATTCTACTATATATATGAATTCTTTGTCTTCATCTGGAAAACATAATTTTGGTAGCTTCTTACATAATAATTTTATTTTTCGTATTTGGTCTTGATCTTTTTTGTCAAAGTAGTATTCTACATCTTTCTTTAGTTTCTAGTGCAAAGGCTTTAAATTTTCTGCTAAATTAGGTATATATTCTCTTACTTGATTTACTAATTCTAAGAATGATTGTAATTTCTTTTTAGTGTCTATTTGTTCCTCAGAATTTATTATTTTTTTGTACTATATGTGTTTGCATTTTTATACCATTTTTATCTATTTGGATTCCTAGGAATTCTATTTGGGTTTTCATTATTTCTGCTTTTTTCTTACTTAAGCTTATTCCTGAGTATTTTATGATATGTATAAATTTTTCTAATAGTTTTATATGTTCTTCTTGAGTGCGTGAATATAATAATATATCATCTATGCATACTATACAATTTTCTAGTTGGTTGAAGTAATTATCCATGAAATGTTGATATCTTCCTGGTGCATTTTTATATCCAAAGGGTAATACGTTCCATTCATAGAATCCTTGTGGTACTGTAAACGCTGTTAACTTTTTAGATTCTTCTTCTAATTTTAGATGGTAGAATCCTGATTTATAGTCAAATTTACTGATATAATTATATCCTTGTATTTGTCTTATTTTTAGGACCTTATTTGGTATAGGGTAATTATATGTTTTTGTTTATGCATTTAGATTTCTATAGTCAATGACCATACGGCTTTTTTGCTCTTTTTTGTTCACTATGTTTGTTTACTATAAATGCTGGACTAGTATGTTTACTATTACTTTCTTGAATGTATTTGTTTTCTAATAATTCTTTTATATGCATTTTAAATTCTGCTAGATCATCAAAATTACATTTTAATGGTTTTTGGGTTATTATACTATTTTCGTCAATTAATTCAAGTTTTCCTCTTGTCTTGTGGTTTTCCCATCCTTTCAAGGGATCTTCGCTATATAATGTATCTAACTTTTCTTGAATTATTTTTAGTTTATCTATCGAGAATATAATCAATTCTATATTATGGTTGATACCTTTTATATTTTCTAATTTTTGGGTGATATTTTCACTTCCTTTTATCCATGGTGTCATTTTCCTATTTTTATTATTTACTCTTTTTGCTCCTATCTTTTGTTTACATGGTGTAGTGAACCACCAATGATTTTTTATTATTATATGTGGATATAGTTTTTCTAAAAACGGCATGCCTAAAAGCATGTCTTTATTTATAAATTCATAACTATATATGTCTTCTATAGTATATTTTATCCCATATTTGTAATTTTATATTTTTTGCTTTGTGTGTTATCATACTTCCTTCATTATTAAATCCTGTTACAACTATAGGTGTTTTTAATTTTTCCCACTTTTCTTCTGGTAAACAATTATGTTTACACATGTTAGCTTAATAATATTTTCAATCACATCAAGGGAGTAAGACGATTGTTTCATGTCCAATCGCATCAAGGGAGTAGACGATGGATTCAAGTCGAATCATTAAAATATTGGACTAAAGTCATGGTGCACCATGATGAGAAGGTATTTGGTTCAAGTCTCATCTATTTATGGCCTAAGGCGCTTTTATAGCAAAATAATGTCTTCTGGTGAAAAAGTCATTCAACCAATTCATTGAGTTTTCTCCATTACTTAATGTGAATATGGTAGCAGTGCATAATATATCTTAAAGAAGAAAAGTGATTGAATAATGCACAGAATATGAAATGAGGTACTAAATTATTATAATTTGATATACTTAGATGATTGTATTTTGTTCATGATAAATGCTAAAAGTATAGACCCATTCTTTGAACTGAATGAGGTATACGCCCACCATTCTAGGCATGGACATGTGTTATTTTCTGTTTGTATTAGACATTGATTAGTGCAATTGAGACACATTCTATAGTACATCAAAAGTTTCCTAATTCCAATACTTTCATACTTTTGCATGATCGTTTGGGACATCATGAGTCTATAATAACGAGACGAATTATAGAAAATTCAAAGGGTCATCCATTGAAGAACCTAAAGATTCATTTAAATGGTGAATTTCTTGTACTACTTCTTATCAAGACAAGTTAATTGTGAGACCATTACTAACGAAAATTGAGATTATGTCTCATGCGTTCTTGAAACAAATGCATGAGGATATTTGTGGACCTATTCAACCACCTAGTAGGTTTGTTGGACACTTTATGATCCTAATAGATGATCATCCTAGATGGTCTCATGTGTGCATATTGTCATCTGCAACTTGGTATTTGCAAAATTGTTGGTACAAATAATATGATTATTGACACAATTTTCTAATAATCATATTAAGTTCATTAGCCTTGATAACAATGTAGAATTTTCATCCCAAGCATTTATGATTAATTCCTATCATTTGAGATTGAATAAACTCAATACTGAAGTGAATTTGATAGTGCAAAAAAAAAATATCTTCTCAATACGAATGTTCACTTAATCGTGATGGGATCATGACTCACACCTTCAAAATAGGTAGAGAAATTGAGAAGAAATAAATCTGAAAATTACTCCCAGAGTAATAAAAATAATCTTTGCTCAAATAATAGTAAATTAGAAATTTACTAAGCAAAAGGCACATGACATAGTAAACTTAGAGTTTACTAGTACTAATAATTTTATTAGTTGACATGAATGATTTGGTCATCTTAAAGATGTTTATTTTAAGTAATAGACACGCATTGAAGAACTAGATGATTCTTCAAGAATTCTTTTTGTTGTTTGTTCTCATGATAAGTTGATTGGATCAACTAATGTTGGGAATAAATTTCTAAATTCTGAAAAGTATTAATGGTGAATATGGATCCGTTCACATATCATGTGATATGATAAGGAGATGAGTCTATAAGAGAATCATATGTGTTTGTTGTCAACCTGCAGTTTGACATTCACAAAATTGTGTTTGCAAGATAATTGAGTTAAGAACACAATTTTCAAAATGTGTAATCAAGACGATTCATCGTTATAATGTTGATAAGTATTCAAGCTGATATGACATTAAATGCCTCAAATAAATAGTCAATCATTGCTTATGAGAACAAAGCTTCATGGTCTAAAATATAATATATTGCATACAAAAATAATTGTATACATCAGACAATAAATTATTATCATTTTTTTCTTAATTGATTTATTGACAGGGGCCAAATAGTTTCCATCTAATAATTTTTTATGTGCAGTATATGATTAATGGATATACAATGATGCACAAAGATGGATTCTCCTAAATAGATTGAGATATATGTTAGTTTATCTAACATAAGGGGAATATAAGAAGTAATCAAGAGTTGCAAATGCTCCTATTGAATGTCCCTAAAGGATAAGTTCTACTACATACGTGAAGCTTTATAGACCAATTGGTTCTAACTAAAATAATTCTTGAAAAAATGGGGAGGAGCAAAGGATCTAATTGATCATATAAGGAGGCAATGTGCTCTTGAAAGCCTACGACATAACACTTCATGAAACCTCATGAGAGGGGTTGCTACTTGAAAATAATGAGGTCACGAGATCTCAATATGTTATGTTGTATTGTGAACCGAGATAAAGTATATTTCGTCGACGATATCTTTGATACAATATAATACAATATTTAATGTCACACTTTTAATACTTGATGTTGTCACTTGACAAAATTGACATAAAAATATCTGATAGATTCAAAATGCATGAAGCATATGCAAATTTTTGGAAAACTTTTTTATAATTCTCACGTGGATTAAATCAATCAAAAATCTTTTGTATTGTTATACAAGTTGATAACATGAAGTGGAACTCTTGAAGAGTTTTCAAGAGGCAACAAATTATTTTCTTAAAGAAGTTGAAGTGAGGAATAGATTTTAAAATAAATATTGACATTGTGATATTGATTTAGTGAAAAGATTACCGTGTAATTATCTTTTTAATAGATGACTTCAATTTTATTTGATTAAAACTTTCTGGTTGTCATTTCTATCTTACCATAATTATTTTCATTGATGATAATTTGTGACAAATAGTTATTCTATATTATTATGCTCTTATATAACGTAGTTCATTTTTTCTTTACCTTATTATTTGAAGTAAAGTTTTATGTATCAATGCCAACATAATTTTAACTTTTGAAAGCAAATTGTCAAAATAACAATCAGGTTGTGTTCAATGAAAAAATGGTACTCAAAGAAGAATGTGTAGAATCAATTGATGTATCTTATATGTTGGTAACTGAGATATCAAACTTTCAATCTAGATTTTGGAGTTAATCTAAAATTTGTCAAATGATATTTTTTGTTCTTGCTTATCTAAGCTGAAACAACTAACCTGCACTATTGGGTGCTCAACACGGATGCTTTTATACTAGTAATAGAAATAAGCAAAACTCCTAATATGAGTTGATAACCGTGTGAGTTCAGCAGCCCTTAGTGATAGTGGTAGATCTAATCATGTTTGGAATCCGTTACGTCTGCGTGAATGATAAAATCTGAATCGACTTGATAGTCATATGTATATGTCCATTCACTTCTAAAGTTTAAGAGTTCGAAAATAGGATTTAGCGAAGGAGTTTTAAGTGATTTGTAATGGTGGTTGAGTGAACCTTTCAAATTCTAGGGTTTAGCCAAGGAATTTATGTGGTACTACTTTTCATATGTATGCATGATTTTCTCGAGATTATTGATTTTAAGCTAATATATGTAAGAAGGAATCAATTGTGGAAGATGTAATGATAAAAGAAGACCTTACAAATTCATGATGCATTGATGTAAGTATTCATCTTTAACATTTCTATTTACTTCTTCTATTAATATTTGCCTAATTTTGAATAGTCTTTACAGTGGAAATACAATTACGGTAATGATGAAATTTTGTTCACTACATTTACTTTGACTACTTAATTGTTAGTGTGATGTGAATTATTATGTTCCCTTTTGAGTAATTTTTTTTATCTTAAAAAAGTTACTTTTTTTAAAAAAAATCTACTTAATAATATATGAACATACAATAATTTATTTACATACATTTATTATTAATTAACATAATATACACGTGCAAAGCACGTACACTTAACTAGGTGATGATGGTGATGGTTAGTCATATGTAGTGTTGAAATGAAGATAATTATCAATAGTGATAAGTGAATGTAATAATGATTGATGTTGATAATTGCAAGTGATGACTAATGGTAATGACGATTGATTTTGGTGATTGGTGAAAGTGATAATTGTGGTTGGGCTGATGATGAATGTTGCAGATAGTAGATTTTTGGTGATAGAATTGTGGCTGTAATAATGGTTGAGATGTGAAGATGGAGTAGTGGTGAATTGTTATCTATGTACAAATTCTTAAATAGATATCTTAATAATATTAAGATTTTGTTATAGATTTGAATCATTTAGACTCATTAAGTGTTTGTAAAATCATCAAAAACAAATGCACTTAATAATTAAGATATAACTGATTATTATTTGGACCTTGAAAGGACTTAATGGCAGAGACCTAAAACAAAAGGACTTTTAGATTTCATTAAATTCTTTTGTTTTCAAGGTCCAAAGCATAATTATTTATATCTTAATTATTAAGTGTGTTTGTTTTTCGTATTTTACAACCACTTAATGAGTCATATGATTAAAATCTATAACAAAGTCCTAATATTATTAAGATATATTTTTAATAATTTCTACAAAGATGATAATTCACCACTACTGCATCTTCTCATCTCAACCACTCTTACAACCACAACTACTACCACCATAATCGCCATTACCTACCATCTTCAACATTCATCATCAGCCCAACCACAATTATCACTATCACCAATCACCAAAATCAATCGTCATTACCATTAGCCATCACTTGCAATTATCACCATCAATCATTATTACATTCACTTATTACTATCGATAATTACTTTCATTAGTCAACATTAATTTGACTAACCATCACCATTATCACCTAGTTAAGTGTACATGCATTGCACGTGTATATTACGTTAATTAATAATAAATGTATATAAATAAATTATTGTATGTATGTTATATAATTAAGTACAAAACTTTTTTAAAAAGTAATTTTTTTAAGATAAAAAAAGTTAATTAAAGAGGAACATAATCAATCACATCAAACTAACAATTAAGTAGCAAAAGTAAATGTAGTGAACAAAATTTCATCATTACCGTACATGTCTTTCCACTGCAAAGACAATTCAAAATCAGCCAAAAATCAACAAAAGAAGTAAATAAAAATGTTACACCTGAATACTTACAGCAATGCAATAGGAATTTGTAAGGTCTTCTTTTATTATTACATCATCCGCGATTAATTCCTTCATACATATATTAGCTTAAAATCAGTACTCTTGAGAAATTTATGCATACACATGAAAGTATGGCCACATAAATCCCTCGGCTAAATCTTATAATTCAAAAGGTTTACTCAACCACCATTACAACTAACTTAAAACTCCTTTGCTAAACCCTATTTTTGAACTCTTAACTTTAGAAGTGGCCAGACATAGACATATGAATATCAAGTCGGTTCGGGTTTTCATAATTCACGCAGATGCAACATATATCAAACAGGGTCGGGTCAATCGCTATCACTGATGGCTGCTAAAATCGCACGGTTATCAAATCATATTAGGAGTTTCCCTTATTTCTATTACTAGTGTAAAAGCACCTATGCTGAGCATGTGCCAAATAGTTCAGGTTAGTTGTTTCAGCTCAGATAAACAAGAACAAAATACATTATTTAACCAATCTTCGATTAACTTCAAAATCTACATTGAATGCTTGGTATCTATAACATCTCACAATTTTAAATAATTAGGAAGAAGCTAATAATTGGAAATAGTCATTTTTGGAAAGAATGATAATCTGGAAATTTTGTCAAGTTAGGAAAAGTGAGTTTTGGCCAAATTCAAACGGCCATAACTTCTAGATCAGGATGAGTTAGAGGTACTTTCAGATATGGTAGGAAATCTCTTGGAATGATATTTTCAACGCCGCTGAGTTTGCACGATCCCGAGTTTGTATGAGTGAGTTATGCCCTTTGGAAGTTGGGCTGTTGGAATAAGGAAAGTCCAATCCGGATTTTGAAAGGGTAGTTTGGTCTTTTCCTTACCCTTTTATTTTAATTCGTTTTTGGTTATTACTTATGGGTCTAAACTGAACCTAGTCAGTTTACGCTTTAGAAAAGAGTTAGGGTTTTGAGAGAAGAGAAAAGAATAGGAGAAAGGAGAAGAACGTTCAAGATTCGTCAAGATCGTCGAGTTTAGCTTGTGGATTTCGTCAGGAGTGATCCTTACAAGGTATCTGGGATCACATAGTGTTGGGCTAGTTCACCTACACACAAATTATGATTCAATTTCAGCGATGTTATTAGATTAGGAAGTAAATCCTTGAGTTCTTGATGAAATTCGTTTGAATTCTTGTGGGTTGTGTTGTTGGAGTTTTCTTGAGATTGATTCTTGTTGTTAGTTGTGATTTTCGAGTAGAATCGGATGTATATTGAGGGTACAAATGATTCTAAGTGTTTGGGGAAAGAACCTTGAAGTTTAGAGGGTTTAGAGATGAAAACCGAGCAAGAAAAGTCGTCAAACACCTGGGGAAGGGGGTGGGGCGTCGCGCCAGCCAGCGCTCCCCAAAAGGGTTTCTAAAGTTTTGCCCTTGGGGCGCCGCGCCAGTCAGCGCACCCCAACTTGTTTTCTAAAGTTTGAGGGCTGGCGTCCCTTGCCTCTGAGAACGCCAGGGACGCCAGTTCTCCCCATTCGTTCCCCACCTTTTAGTACTTGTTCCTTAGCAATGTACCTATGTTTTCTAGTTGATTCCAATACTTTAAGGTACATCTAAACATCATGAAATCATCCATAAACATGAGATCATGAACCTTGAATCCATAATCCAATTCAAGGAAAGTTAAGATCAAAGTCAAGAGAAGTAAGAGTCAAGTCAAGAGAAGTTCTTAGAGTTTTTCAAAAGTTTTTCCCAAATGTTTTAACTTTGTTTTAAGACTTAAAGTTCAAGTTGAGTAAAGATTAAAGAGTAAAGTTTGAAGTTCATTTCTTAAAATGTATATGGCGACTATGTATTCCCAAATGGTTTACAATGTTTTCACATTTAAACAAGAAAGGAAACCTCGATTTCCAAAGAGTCTTCGGGCAAGTTTTCAGAAAAGAGTAATCGCTTTCTAAATAAAGAAAGAGAGGAAACTTTGATTTCAAAGATATCCTTTGAGCTAAGTTTTTGAGCACTAATCTCAAATCACATAAAGAAGTATGTTTTTGTCACGACCCGAGTCTACACCCTGGACGTGGCCGACACTCAAAGACCATTGCTGGTCCCCAAGCGAACCGTCATCCTGGTTGACTACAAGCGGAAGACTAACTTAAGCATGTAAAAGCTTAAAACTTAAATAAAAGTTCATAAAACTTAAATACAAACTTTAACTTAAATGAAAAACTCTGAATAAAATAATATATTCAACTTGGCATAAAATAGGCACTTAAGTCTTTAAAAAATTTAATAAAATAAATGAATAATACAGATTTCTCAACTATACTGACTATCTATGAAGCCTTTAACTGATAAAGATGGAAGTCGGGACAAGACCCACGACATCCTGACTAAACTGAAGAGTAAATGAAATCCTTCGGAACTAAGGAGGCTCACCATAGCTAACTCGAACTCTCAGATGTATCAACAAAGCTCATGTTGATGATCCTGAATACCTGTGTCTGCATCATGAGAAGATGCAGGCCAAATGACTCAGTACGTGGAATGTATGAACATGTAAGAGGAATTCTAAAGCATAAACATAAGCTTGAAACTTGATAAAAAGGAAACATACTTACCTCTTCTCAAACTTACTCAACTCAAGGAATACTCAAGAATATTCAGAACTACTCAAACTTACTCAACTCAGAAGTACTCAAGGATAAGATACTCAACTCAGAGGTTAGATACTCAACTCAATATAAAGCAACAATTAAAGATACAATATATATGAAAAACTGTAAAACAGTAAAAACAACTTAGTTCGTTAAAGAAAATGCAATAACAAACTCAACTTTACTTATATAATAAAGCAATATAGTTTATGTGGGAGATTCTCTAACCAACAATCACCACTATGAGCCTAAGTGGTGATACAATGTCTTGCCCACGCTGCCAAAACTGTCCTATACTTTGCCGTCATATAGAACGCTTAACTTAGTTGATCCACTAGCTTAACTTATGTGATCATCTAAAAAGTATGACCCATTAATACCCATGATGGCTACATGGTTTATGGAGACTTGAATTAATATGAATTCGCATCCCCATATCGGTGCTCAATACTACTCCCAAAAATATACTTAGCTCATATGTTTTAAAACAACTTCTTTCTTTGGTTTGAGATAATTACTCAAAACTTAGCTTAAAAGTTCTCTTGGAATCGATGTTCCCTTTCTTGCTCAAAACTCTTTTGTAAATCTCAGTTTCCTTTCCTGTTTAAATGTGAAAACATTTACTCTTTGGGAATACATAGTCCCGATATACTCTTTTGAAGAAATGAACTCAACTCTTTACTCTTTACTCTTTACTCTTTGCTTAACTCAAAACTTAAGTCTTAAAACAAAGTTAAAACGTTTGTAAAAGACTTCTTAAAATATGATTCATCCCGAATTATGGGCATGAACGACTCAATGCAAGGTTTTTCAATAACCATAGATAGAACTCAATACTTGAAACTCAAGAACTTCAATGGTAATACTCGTTGCAAGAATACTCAACTCCAAGGTTTCATGCGGAATTATGATCATGAACTACTCAACTCAAGGACTCTAAGATACTTCTCATCTCAAGACTGTTCGACTTATAAGGTTCATGCGGAATTATGGGTATAAACAATTCAACTCAAGGACTTCATGGGTAACATGTAATAGTCCGATGATTAGAAATATAATCTCAAAGGGGATTGGGAACTGAATACTCAAGATTTAGAAGTTGAAGGTATTACCCCTCTCAATGATACTCAATTTATGGAGTCCATGCGGAATTTATGGGCATGAACAACTCGACTAGAAGGTCTACAAACTACATGGAACTCATGTATACGACACTTCTCATTCTCTTACTTACTACCTCAAGACTTATTTCAAATCGATGGTTGATCTCAAAGGATTCACAATTGAACTCAATGGCTTTCTTGAACTATACTTTTAACTCTCTCTTAAATGTGAATTATGAATTCAAGAGTTATGTTTCGTGATTTTAAGGATTTCATGAAGACAAAGTAGACTCATGAATACATTCTCATCATTCTCATACTCACTTGCTCGAGTCTTGAAACAAGTTATTAGAAGTTGTAGAAGACTCCACAAAAAAACCCAAAGGGACTTTCGTAGAATGTTCGAAAGAATTCTCAAAACATAACTCTCAACTCTACCTTGAATTTGAATTATTAATTCAAGGTTATGATCATGTTATGAATGATTTCTAGATGTTTAGAAGTAGTTTGAAGTGTTTAGAATCAAAGGGGAGTAAATGTACCCTTAGAAAGAACTCAAAAGGACGAAACAATGAACAACGGTGGGGCCAGACGACCCTGCCGCTCTGAGTGGCGTGGGGCGCCAGCCCCTAAAGTTCAGAGAGGTGGTTGGGGTGCTCTGGCTGGCGTGACACGCCAGGCCCTAACCCAGAAAACTTCGACGACTTCCTTTGCTCGTTTTCTCACCCTAACTCGCCTAAAATCGAACGGTTTCTTCCCCAATCACTTGAATTCGATTACTTAACATTATTACACTCTAATCTACTCAATACATCCCTTAAAACACAAACTTTGATCTCAAGAAATCATCCAAAACCCAACACAACAAGATTTAGAAAGAACTTCAAGAACACCTATCAAGAACTCATCAAGAATCAAATCTTTCAACTTCAAGAATGAAATTTGCGCTGAAAATAACATGTTTGGCGTGTGGGTGAACAAACCCAAAACTATGAAAGCTTACATACCTCTTAGGGATCAAACCCATGGCGAAAATCCGCAACAAGACTCAAGAATCTCGACAAACGCTTCATCCTCTCCTCTTTTCTCCTCTTTTCTCTTATTTTCTCTTCTTGAACTCTCAACTAAAACCCTAGGCATAAACTAGGATTATAAAAATGAACCTAATAGGATTAGACCCTTAAAATATTACTAAAAATGAATTAAATCTGATTGGGTAAGGAAAAGACCAAAATACCCCTTACTATTTTCGGCTAACTTTCCTAACTGGACAGCCTAACTTCAAAAGGTCAAATCTCACTCATCCGAACTAGAAACTTAGCAAACTCAGTGGCGTTGAAAAAATAATTCAAAGATTTTTCCTACGAAATCTGGTAGAACACCTAACTCATCTTGAGCTAGGAGTTATGGTCGTTTGAAGTCAACCCAAAACTCATACTTAGCTCAACTTGCAAAATTTCAGATTTTGCTATTTCCAATTTAGTTCTTTTTGGAACTCAAGGTGCTACATCTAGTGACCTTAAAACTTAAGGAATTTTTAATTCCTTGGAAAAATCTCACTCATTACGATGAACGGTTCGAGTCTTAATACGAAAAAATTTCTGGGGTGTTACAGTTTTAAACATAATAGCAAATATCATATTTTTTCAGAGTAGTATTGGCACCGATCTGGGGGAGAGTTCATATAACTCACAGCCCCCATAAACCATGTAGCCATCACGGATATAAAAGGGTCATACTTTTTAGATGATTTCTTTAGTGCTTTTTAGCATAGACAAGTGGATCCACTTAGTAGTTCAGGTTCTATACCCTTGGCAAGGCATGTGACGGCCCTGGCAGCATGAGGCAAAATGTTGTATCATCACAATAGCTCTTACGTGATGGTTGTCGGTTAGAGAAACTCCCACAAAAGTAATCGTATTCTTATATACACAGTTTATTGTATTTTTACATACATTTCAGAGTTTTAGTGTATCTTTGCATACACAGACTTGACATCATGTTTTAAACAACTCTTCTTTACATTACACTTGTTTTAAACTGCTTTAAATTGAAATGAGTTCAGTTATGTTGAGTTGAGTTGAGCCAGGTAAGTTCTTCAGATTCCTTTCAATCTTATGTTGTGCTTAGCATTCCAACTCGCATATTCGTACATTCAATGAACGGATGTCAGTTGGACTGCATCTTATTATGATGTAGACACAGGTAACTAGGATCGGCATCCGGCGCATCGTTGATCCAGTGAGCACTCCAGAGTCATTTGATGAGCCTCCTTGCATTTTGGATGACTCCTTTTATTGCTTTGAGTTACTTTGTTAGTTCATTAGGATGCCGTGGGTTTTGTCCCGACATCCATCTTAGTTGTTTTAAAGGCTTCATAGACAGTGAGATGTTAGTTATTTAGTCTTTTCATTGAGTTTATCATTTCATATGTTAACACTTGAGTTGCCATTTTAACCAAGTTGAATGTTTGACTTTTAAGCATTCTCAGTATTTTATTATTCGAGTGAGTATAGTGCTTTGATCATTTTAAATATGCATAGATTCTTCCGCTGTATGAAGTAAGCCATGCCAAGGGTTTTCTTGGGGCCAATAATGGTTCTCGAGTACCAGTCCCACCTAGGGTGTAGGCTCGGGAAGTGACAAACTTGGTATCAGTGCCCAGAGTTCAAGAGTCCTAGGGAGTCTATGAAGCTGTGTCTATAGAGTACTAGTTATCGATGTGAAACGCGCCACATCTATAATTAGTAGGCTACAACATTTAGGAATATTTCTCACTTCTTTCACACTCATTTCGAGCGTTAGAGTTTGATCTCTAAAAAGTTTCCTTCTAATTCATGCTTGCGCGTGTTTTCAGATAATCATACCTCTACGAAGAGCTATCAGAGGTCGTCCTGCTAGACGTAATGTTGAGGAACAAGAGTTAGCAAATGCACCTGAAGTGCAACCTCAAGGAGACATTACCAATGTTGAGTTCACGGAAGCAATTAGGATGCTAAGTCAAGTTGTGACCAATCAAGCTGGGCAACAAAGAGGAGCTAGATAGGAAGTGGTTGATACTTCAAGGATCCGAGAGTTCTTGAGGATGAATCCTCCAAGTTTTACGGGTTCAAGCACTACTAAGGATCCGGAGAATTTTATTGAGGAACTGAAGAAGGTATTTGAGGTCATGCATGTTTTCGATACCGAGCGAGTTGAACTAGATTCATATCAACTGAAGAATGTTGCTAGAACTTGGTTTGACCAGTGGAAAAAGGGAATAGTTGAGGATGAACCACCTGCGAGTTGGGCTTGTTTTGAGGAGGCTTTCTTGGGGCGTTTCTTTCCCCGAGAACTGATAGAGGCTAAGGTATAAGAGTTCCTCACACTTAATCAAGATTCTTTGAGTGTTCACGAGTATGGATTTAAGTTCACCCAATTGTCATGTTATGCTCTGGAAATGGTTGCGGACATTTGTTGTTGGGTTGGCTCGTCTGTCAAGTAAGGAAGGTAGGGCTCTAATTCTTATAGGTGACATGGATATCTCAAGGTTAATGGTATATGTGCAGCAGGTTGAGGAAGATAAGCTAAGGAATAAAGAAGAGTTTAAGAACAAGAGAGCTAAGATAGGGAACCAGTCCGGACAGAAAAAGAGTAATGCCAACCGGTCATCCTTCCAACAGAAACAGAAGGTACCTACCCCATCATCTGCTAGTGCACATGTACCTAAGAACAAAGGTGACTATAATAGTCAGAATTTCAGAGATAAACCTGCTTATTCTCGGGGTAGCATGGCACAAGGGGGTAGTAAGCCTCCTGCATGTGCCAAGTGTGGTAGGAACCACTCAGGTACTTGTTGTGAGGGCTCCACTGGTTGTTTCAAGTGTGGTCAGAATGGTCATTTCATGCCAGAATGTCCAAAGAACAAGCAGGGAAATATTAATAGGGGCAATAGAGCCCAATCTTCTTTAGTTTCTCCACCAGATAGAGCTGCACCTAGAGGGGCTACTTCCGGTACTGGCGGAGGAACAAATCGTTTGTATGCTGTCAACAGTCGCTAAGAGCAAGAGGATTCGCCAGACTTTTTCACTAATATGATCCAAGTCTTTGAATTTACTATTTATGCTTTGCCAGACCCAACAATGAGTTTATCTTTTGTTATTCCATATGTTGCTATGAATTTTGATGTTATTCCTAAGCAACTTAGTGAACCATTCAGTGTTTCTACACCTGTTGGTGAGTCTATTCTAGCAGAGAGAGTCTATACTGATTGTTCATTCTCCGTCAATCACAAGAGTACCATGGCTGATCTAGTTGAGTTAGACATGGTAGATTTTGATGTCATTCTTGGTATGGACTAGCTTAATGCTTGTTATTCCTCACATAATTGTAGAACTCGAGTTGTCAAGTTTTAGTTTCCAAATGAGTCAGTCTTAGAATGGAAAAGTAGTTCAGCAGTGCCTAAGGGTCGTTTCATTTCATACCTTAAGGCAAGGAAGTTATTTTTTAAGGGGTGTGTCTATCACTTAGTCCGAGTTAATGACTCTAATGTTGGGATGCCTCCCATTCAGTTAGTTCCTATAGTTAAAGAGTTTCCATAAGTTTTTATATATGATTTACCCGGAGTCCCTCCTGAGAGAGAGATAGACTTCGGTATAGATGTTCTTCAAGATACCTATCCTATCTCATTTCCGCCATATAGGATGGCACTAGTAGAGTTGAAAGAGTTAAAAGAGTAGTTGAAAGACCTTTTAGAGAAAGGGTTTATTCAACCAGGTATCTCACCTTGGGGAGCTCCGATCTTATTTGTGGGAAAGAAAGATGGTTCCCTTGGGATGTGTATAGATTACCGCCAATTGAACAAGGTTACCATCAAGAACAAGTATCATCTTCCGAGAATTTATGATCTTTTCGATCAGTTTCAGGGTACTTCTTGTTTTTTTTGAAAATAAACCTCATATCTGGCTACCATCAGTTGAAAGTAAAGGAATGTGATATTCCCAAGACAACATTCAGGACCCGTTATGGTCATTATGAGTTTCTGGTCATGTCGTACGGTTTAACTAATGCACCTGCAGCGTTCATGGACCTTATGAATAGAGTTTTCAAACCTTATTTAGATATGTTTGTTATTGTCTTCATTGATGACATACTAATCTATTCAACGAATGAAGAAGATCATGCTAGCCATCTCAGAATAGTTCTTTAGACTTTGAAAGATAAGGAGTTATATGCTAAGTTCTCTAAATGTGAGTTTTGGCTTGAGTCTGTAGCATTCTTGGGCCACATAGTCTCCGGTGATGGAATTAGACTTGATACCCAAAAGATAGAGGCAGTGCAGAGTTGGCCTAGACCCACATCTCCAATTGATACTGGATGGTAACATCATAATCTTTGAGTGACTTCATCCATCTTTTCTGCCTCAAATTTAGGTCCTTTTGAGTGAATACATGTTGTAGACTATGATGATCAGTAAACACTTCACACTTGACACCATAAAGGTTATGCCGCCAGATCTTGAGAGCAAACACTACCACTGCTAACTCCAAATCATGTGTTGGGTAATTTTTCTCATGCACCTTCAGCTGACGCGATTCATAAGCTATGACATTTCTTTCCTGCATTAACATAGAACCCAAGCCCGAATGTGAAGCATCACAATAAACAACAAAATCTTTACCTTCCACTGACACTGTCAGAATAGGCGTTGTGGTCAAAAGAGTCTTGAGTTTCTGGAAGCTCACTTCACATTTGTCAGTCCACTCGAAAGGAACCTCTTTTTTAGTCAGCCTTGTCAAATGCGTGACACTAGAAGCAAAATTCTTCACAAACCGGCAATAGTAGTTGGCAAACCCCACGAAACTCCTAACTTTAATCACAGATCTAGGCCGAACCCAGTTCTTGACTGCTTCGAACTTTTGGGAATCTACCATTACCCCTTCATTTGAACCACATGCACCAAAAAGGCAACTGAAGTCAACCAAAACTGACACTTGGAAAATTTGGCATACAACTCCTGTATTTCAAGAACATCGAAAATAATATGGAGATGGTCGGCATGCTGTTCCTTACTCTTCGAATAAACCAAATTGTCATCAATAAAAAAATAACAAAGGAATCTAGGAATGGTTTAAACACATCATTCATCAAACACATGAAGGTTGCAGGCACATTGGTCTACTCAACGACATCACTAAAAACTCATAGTTCCCATATCGGGTTCTGAATGCTATTTTGGGTACATCCTCAGGCCTAATCTTTAACTGATGGTAACCAGTCCTTAGAGAAAACTGATCACGCACCCTGAAACTGGTCAAAGAGATCATCTATCTAGGGTAACAAATACTTATTTTGAATGGTGACCCTATTAAACTGTCGGTAGTTTATGCACATCCCCATACTACCATCCTTCTTCTTAACAAACAAGACAGGAGCACCCCCCACAGGAAAGCACTAGGACGGATGAAACCTTTATGAATAAGCTCCTGGATTTGAGCTTTAAGCTCTCTTAATTCTGTCGAAGACATGCGATAAGGAGGAATGGAGATGGGGCGAGTGTCCGGTTCCAAGTTAATGCAGAAATCTATATCCCTATTCGGAGGCATACCAAGAAAATCGGTAGGAAATACTTCCTTGAATTCATACACTACAGAAAAAAGACTCAATAGAGGGAGTCTCAGCCTCAACATCCCGAATATGAGCCAAATATGCCAAACACCCTAGCCCCACTAGTTTCCTATCCCGAACAAAAGATATGACCTTAGCTAGCTTAGGCTTGTACACCCTTTCCCACTCTAACTTTTCCCTACCTGGGATCTCTAGAGTCACAGACTTAGCATTACAATTAAGCACAACATAATAAAGGGACAAACAAGTCATACTTAAGATTATATTAAAGTCAGATAACCAAATCAGCCCAAGTTTGAAAACCCATAAACAAGATAAGACAAGTACGATAGACATAGGTGACTATGACAGACTCTCCAACTGGGGTAGAAACATGGATGGGGACATCAAGTACATCACAAACCACATCAAATCCCAAAGCAAACTGAACTGACACATATGAATGAGTAGAACCCAAATCAAGCATGACAGTAGACATCCGGTCACAAAAAAGAATAGTACATCCAATCATTGCATCATACGCCTCAACCTCGGTCTTACTCGGAAAGGCATAACACTGAGCCCTGTCATCTTGACGGGCGACCTCTTTCCCTAGCTGGACTGATCCTCTACCTGTATTACCATTTCCTTGGCCTCCATTACCTCGTTGATTTCCTCCTCTCCCACCTTGTGGACGCCCTCTACCATTACAACCGCTTCCCACTGGTACCACTGCTCTAGTCTGCTCCTGCACAGGTTCAGACATGCGCGGATGGGGACAATCTCTCCTCATATGCCCAGGTTCTCCACAATTGTAACAAATGTGGTCAAAAGACAGCCTGCTGCCATACGCAGGTGCGGCTCCCTGACCATCCTAAAAATGATTCTATTGTGGAGTTCCCGAGTGACCAACTGTAGAAGCGGGCATGGCTGACTGAATTGACTGGGCTGCAAGTGTCGGCCTACTTGAACCTCTGGAGTAGGAACCATGAAAGTTAAAGCCTTGGCTTGCCCATAACGTCGAACTCCTTCCACTTTCTTCACAAAGTCTGTCACCTCATTAAAACTTTTACCTACAGAGGTCATGTGAACAAACAATACATGTAACTCGCGGTTTAATCCTTTGACGAATAGTCGAATCCTCTCATCCTCTGAAGTTATCAACTGGGTAGCATATCTAGACAAGGCATGAAACTTCACCTCATAGGTAGCTACAGTCATACGGCCCTGCTCCACAGCCATAAACTAATCCTTCTTGCGATCCCTCAAAGTTTGAGATACATACTTCTCCAGGAACAGAGCATGGAACTGCGTCCAAGTGAGTGGGGGCAAGACTGGCGATATGCATTCCACATAGGCCCTCCACCACTGCTTAGCTTCACCTTGAAGCTGAAAGGTCACGAACTCTACTCTATGCTGGTTTACAATGTCCAACTTGTGAAGCCTCTCATAGCAATCAAAAATGAACTCATAGGCATCCTCACTCTCATAACCATGGAACACAGGAGGCCTAGTTTCAGAAACTTAGTAAATATCTCATGTTCAATACCACTCATCACAGGATCCAATAAGGGACGGAAGAAGGCATCAATGCCTGGTGCTCCAGCCACCTTGGGAACAGTAGCAACAATGGGGAGGTTGGCCGGTGGTTAAGTTGTTTATACTGTGGAAAGGACTCTGGGGTCGACCAACCCTTTCACAAAGGTCATGATCTACTGGATAACAATGGGTCTAATGGAGGAATATCGGTATTCGCAGCCTATGCATCCTCTTCGTCTTCAATTTCCACATTTTCTTGGGGTGCAGGAGGGGCCTCTTCCCTAGGAACATTCTCAGTTGGGGCTCCACCCCTGGTGGGTGCCACTCTTCATCGGCCTATGCATGTTCCTCTTCCCCTACCCCTTCCTCGACCACGACTTTTGGTTGCGGACTCCTCTGCTAGCTCATTAATGGGAGCTACGGTCCTGACGTTGTTGTATCGTGTGTTAACCATCTGTGGATAAAAGAGTGAAGGATATTAGATACCAATTTGGATCACCAAATACCAATTGGAATCAAGTCATAGCACGAAAGGAGAAGAAGACACAGAGATTTCCTAATGTCATGTAGCCTCTCGAAGTAAAATACAGATGTCTCTGTACCGTTCCGCAAGACTTTACTAAACTCATTTTAGTACAATAGGATCAACAAACCTAGGGCTCTGATACCAACTTTGTCATGATACAGACCGTCGTGATTGGTACCCACACTAACCCTCTGGTGAGAGAATCATTACTACAGCCCAACTAAGCAATTAATGAAAACAAAGCATTTAAAGATATGGAAGCAGGTTTAAATGACTATATAAAATACAAAGTTCCCATAAACTCCGAAGGTCTAACAAACACACTATCGCGGAAACAACCCCTAGAACTGAAAGTCATTGTACCAAAACAATATTTAACTAACAAGTCTAAGAAAAGGCTGGTGGAACCCCAAAAACAAAACATAAACAACCTAAACATCTGAGTCCGAAAAGAATTGACTAAACAAAACAAGGATCCATGGCAGCCTGAAAGAACTGGCTCACCCTTGAATTCGGTCGCGGTCAATAATTTCCTAACTGAGGTCTGTCAGTAGCCGCCAGAAGATGCCCTATACTCAACAAGGAAAGAGCAAGAGTATTCGTACACGAAACCACGGTGTACTGGTAGGATCACACGGCTACTCCCGTAAGCACAATATATACAAGAAATTACCACACAATAAGTACACATATACAGAATACAGTTCAGTTATCATTTTAGAAGCAACATACAATTACCCAATATTAATAACAGTTAAACATGAACGTAATAGTCACAAGTGGTCCTCTCATGGAATTCGCGCCCAAACTGTTAGTGTGTCGGAACGTGACACCCGATCCAATATACATGTGTCGGAACGTGACACCCGGTCCAATATATGTGTCAGAACGTGACACCCGATCAAATATATGTGTCGGAACGTGACACTCAATCTAGTCAACACAACCACAGTCACAATCACACCCAGAATGAACAATACTCATAGTCATACAATCAAGTAACATGTTCATGGCTTACATTGTTCACACATAATCATCTCATTTTGATTTACATTTCCTTTTTCACATACATGCACGCATACAATAAAGCAATTAACTGGCATATATCACAAAATAGGAAATCAAACCATCACATACCTCGAAACCAAGCCTAAATACATCTAAGACACTTGAGTCTTCTCTTTCTGAAGTCTTTCAGCTTGTTCTTGGTCTATAAACAAGTAATTAACAAAAGGATCAATAAACAAGGCCTAATTTACCCGGATAATAATCAAACTATCAATCCAAGGCCAAACCCAAGATCCTAATACTCAATTAGGGCTTTTCCCACCAGGCTAAAACCCTCCCCCAATGATAATTACCTAAGATTCTAAGTTCTAGGAATCAAAATACGGATTAAGGGATTAATTTCCTTACCTTTAGCACTAGAAATTATGGAAAACTGTCAAGAATCGCCCTGGTTCGTCCCTTAGCTCTTAAGAACGAAGCTTTGCAAAAAATAATGAAATTGGGGTTTTTCCCCAACTTATTTCGTGACTGGCCCGCCACGGCGGACCCCATCCCGCCACAGCGGCCTTGCCCTAGCGAGATTAATCCCTCCCCGATGGCTTGCACAGAGAGAGAAGCACAGAATTTGAGTTCCAAGCTCCCATTTCACAACACACCTTCAAACTGGGACGGTCTAAAACTACCCTTTCACGCCAAGATCAGTTTCGGGAGTTCTACACGCCCGAATTCGATTATGTAAAGCCGTACAGGCTCCTTAACGTCTTGGATATCCATTCATGTGATCAAATTCATAATTAGATCCCCCATTCATTACCATATTCTCTCTAGACCTCACCTGACTCAGATTTCGTCCAAGTCTGGCCTAGGCTAGAAATTTCCAAGTTACTACTCATAAGTTTTTTGGCCCCGAATTCCTTCTCCATTGGCTTTTCCATAACGATGGAAAGAGGCCGTTAAAATTACAAATTTCAATGCATCTTTAATTTCCTCGGCCCACATAAAAAATCATTTTAAAGAAAAAATATCATAACATCGTGATGAGTGGTTGAATGAGCTCAAAAAACTAAAGTCAAAACTACCCAATATTTAGCTAAATTATAAAAAAAATCGAATAGAGCGATACTTTTATAATTTAAACTTACATAAGAAGCCAACACAATAAAAATAAGTCAAAACTATTCAATATTTAGCTAAATTAAAAACATTTGATTCAAATATATTATTACAATTGTATTCGATAAATATTTATCTTATTAAGTATTTTTATAATTGTGGACTCCTTAGAAATACTACAAAATACTTTTCTTACTACTTCAAAATTTTCGGAATATAACATTATCGAATCAATTTTCTAAACTTGTGATATCACATGGCAGTAAGGACAAATGGACCGGTGGAGGTGGACTTGCGTGCAGCTACATAAGAGTAGAACCAAATGAAAAAGAGTTTAGAGAGTTCGAATGTATATACATATTGTTTTGTTTTATTTTTTAAATAAAACTTTGTTTATAACTTTTTATGAAAAAATATTTTAAAATTTGGTTATATATTTTTACATAATTTAAAAAGTATTTATGAAAAAACCTCTTAAATTAGACTAAAAAGAAATTACTCCCATCATTTCAATTTGTTTAAACTACTTTTCTTTTTATTTTCGTTTAAAAATTAATATTTTCCCCCCTTGTTAACAACTCTTTAATTTCAATTTGTCAAATCAAATGTTTAAGATCAAAACATTAAAAAATGTTTTAAATATTTGATATATTTTTAATTTAGGGCCATACATTTTAAAAGTCTTGTTTTATTTTTTTAAACCCTATGTTAAATTAAAATAGAATAAATAAATTAAAATAGAAAAAATAGATTAAATAGATAAATCATCCTTAAACTATTTCACTTGTTTATTTGAATATATATATATAGGTATACCAAATATAGGCTCAAAAGTACCAAAAACTACCATTAGGTTAGTGCAAGAAGCTCTTTATCTTCTCCACCCAACCTCTTCATCTCCTTTCTTCTCCCCAACCCGATCTTCATCTCATTTCTACCAAATGTTCAGTTTTTTTTTCTTAATCTTTGAAGGACACAATTTGATCCATTCAAGAAGTTTTCTACATCTACTGTGGAGGTTCGTCGGATCTAATTTCAAAAGTCTCGATCTTTGCAAGTCGGCTCAAATGCCATGTCTCTTTGATGTCTTCATCGTCTCTGCAGCTCTGATAAGTTTTTATAGCAGTGGTATCGCAGTTGAGGGGGACAAAAAGGTCCAATGTGTTATTCCAAATCGATTCCTATAATTTTTTAAATGAGTTCTCTGGTGGTTCTATTAATTTTTAGGATGATTAACACAAGTTACAAGATCCAGGATTTTGAGTTTCAGCTGAAGAAGGTGCAACTATTAATCCAATCTATAAGACATCAATTTTATGTTTCTCTATGTCTTCATTTTTTTTCGATATCGTTGGACATTTATGTCCTTCCTGTGCAATTTTATTTTCTGAAATAATATAGATATTTATGCCCTTTTGTTTGTGAAATTTATTTTTTAAATATCAGATTAAAGTAGAGATAAATATTAGATTTAAAAGAAAATTGATCACCCACTTCTTCACTTCATAAGTTTCTAGGTTAATAGGTAGCACTACTTCCTCCACTTCTTCATACTCGTCCTCCAGAAAGCAGAAAAATAGAAAAAGAACTGTCTTTCAGCGCTTAACTTTTTAGTTTTTTGACTCCAAAATAATTTCAGGACAACCACTATATATATGAGAAAACACACGAAAAAGTTTTATCTTTGCAAAGTGAAGAAGAATTTATGAACCTGAACAAGAAGATGAGGTATGTATCAGTCCCCCTATTTTATGTTTGAACAAAATTAAACAGATAGTTATATGTTGCAGAATATTTGTTCATTGATTATTTGGTGTCACATACATTGATATTGCTTTACTGTGTCCGACAATCAATCAGAAGATAAGAAAAAGTTAGTTATAAGTTTTTGAATTAGAAACACTCTAATTACCGTGTATATTACATTTTGTGTGGTGTGCATATTTACTATTAATGTGTGACCTATACTATTGAAGCATAAACAGATTTCAAGGCATATATAGAAACAACTTCTTTGTTTTGTTCGTATATTGATGTTTTTCCTCGACTTTTTAGGGAAGAGAGGATGGATTATAGTGAAAACATGGTATGAAAGTCTATCAAGTGAAACTTGCTTCTTGAACTTGGAACATATAATTAGGATAGGAAAATGAAACTTTGGATTTGAATAAACTAAACCAAAATCATTTTATATGAATATTCTGTGGGACAATGAAATTTTTTACTGAAACTAATAGACATTTCTTCATGGGGATTGGTATTTATAAGATCTACAATCTCTTCTTAACACCGTAGCTTATATAAGTTTTCAGAAAAGTTATTATGCCTTTAAATTTGGACAGTTCCTGCATGTATATGTATCTTCTATATGTTATACTAGTTCTTTAATCTGCTAGTTTTTTTTTTTTGATAAAAAACAGTTTTATTTATTACCAAAAGGAATTACAAAATCTGAAAAGGAAATAAATCTATAATAACTTTAGTTCATCAACAACAGTATCTTACTTCAGTCTAACTAAAGAACCCTATTATGTGCAAATACAGAGGGTAAAAGTTCAAGTTCATAGCCTTCTTTCCACACTTGAATTTAGAGACACTCTTTGACAAACCTCTTGTATGGTAGGCTTGATTGCTAGTGTTGCGCCTCTAGCTCTTCCTTGGAATACCCTCAAAGTTTTTTCCTTCCAAATGTGGTATACATATCTAACAACTACCATTATGAAGATTACTGCATTTGGGCTCTTCCTTTTCTCTGTATTCATCCAAGCAAGTTCTTGTTGCAAGTCTCCAGGATTAAGGATAGGTTCTTTCCATGTCAACAATGTCATAGCAACAAAGTCATTCAAAATAAAAGTGGCTAATACTCTCCAAACTAGTAGCACATAAAGGACATTCCAAAGTTATGTGAATCCCCATCTATCAATTTTGTCCCTAGTAGCCAATCTTCCTAACGCTCCTACTCTAATTATAAAGAGTCATTTTGGTGCTCCCAAGTTATTGCATACTAGTCTTCTCCATGTGACTCTAAGAAAAGGTCCTGATATTTCTCTATGTAGCTTCTGAATGGAAAAAATTTGCATAGAAAGATAGTGATCATAGTCGTACCCTGCTGATCCAAAGTACTTTTTTTCATTTATGTGCTAGTGATGCATCAATAGTTCAATTAATATTAGAAAGAACAGTGAAATCTTATTAATAAATAATGTGAGTGAGACTTTGCAGATTGATGATTTATGATATTTTTAGATTTTTTTTTTAGTTGTCAACTGTTGGTGCTTTTATATAACTATTTTTGTTAAACTAATAGATTTTATGTCTTATGGACATTCTAAAATTACTTATTGTGTTTTGATAGTATTCTGCCAATCAATGGCACCAGATGGACGTGTCTTTAAGCAAACTACACTTACAAGGAAAACTATTCAAGATACTCTATCATTGGATGAATTAAATAACCCTACTCCTATTGTTAATACAGGTAATATATTTTATTATATTGATTAGGATTAAATTATTTAGTTATTGGCCAAGTTGAACTTTTTTACTAAATGGATAGGTATTGTGATCTACACCTTTGGACTCAACAATATTTATATAATATGTGAAGCTTATAATAAATAGACATGATATGAATGATAAAAAAAAAGATGTTGTTAGCTCTTGCATATTCTCTTTGTTTTGTCAATGATTTTTTTTTTACTTAATTGTCTATTTATATACAATAAAATAAAGCAAAAATTTTAGTTGTTTCAGTCTTCATACCTTTCTTCCATACGTGCAATATTTTTTAGATTATAGGTGAAACTTTGAACTGACTTTAAATTTTTTTCATATGATGCTTCTACTAGAATCAAGAATGGTTGTGACAATAGAGGTAAAGATCTTGAAAAAATGAAGAAGGCTATGAGAAGCAAGATGAAAATAGATATTTCAATTGGTAAATGAAGACCAACTAAACTAGATCAATCGGCAAAATTATCCAATGAGTTGGGGATAATTGCTTGAAATTTTATTTTGCTTCCAAACAGGTGGAAGGAACTCAAAAGAGAGGACAAAGATGCAGCACATGTCATGTAAGAATTCTATACGCTTGTAAATTTATTACATGGTTCTGATTATATTGAATTCTTTTTATCGGATATTCCTATTTTTCATCTATCTATTTTTTTGGCGAACTCCTTGGTAATATCTAGTAGTAAGTTTGTGAATGGTCTCTTTCGCTTTATTCTCTGTTTTTTTAAGAATTGACAAGATTTTTTTTTATTATCAACAGCTAACCACTAGAAAAAATGCAACTGATACATAAAATCTACTGTTGGATACTATATATATGAAGGAACCAATCGCGGATGATGTAATGATAAAAGAAGACCTTGCAAATCCCTATTGCATTATTGTAAGTATTCAGGTTTAAAATTTCTATTCACTTCTTCTATTGATTTTTGGCTGATTTTGATTGTCTTTCAGTAGAAAGACAAGTATGGTAATGATAAAATTTTGTTCACTATATTTAGTTTTGCTACTTAATTGTTAGAGTGATGTGAATTATTATGTTCCTCTTTAAGTAACTTTTTTTTCTATCTTAAAAAACTTACTTTTTAAAAAGGTTTTGTACTTAATATTATAAATTACATACAATAATTTATTTATATACATTTATTATTACTTAACACAATATACAAGTGCAAAACACGTACTCTTGACTAGGTGATGATGGCGATGTTTAGTCATATATAATATTGACTAATGAAGGTAATTATCTATAGTGATAAGTGAATGTAATAATGATTGATGGTGATAATTGCAAGTGATGGCTAATGGTAATGACGACTGATTTTGGTCATTGGTGATAGTGATAATTGTAGTTGGGATGATGATGAATATTGCGGATGATAGGTGATGGTGGTTGAGGTGGTAGTAGTTGTGGTTGTGATAGTGGTTGAGATAAGAAAGATGGAGTAGTGGTGAATTGTCATCTTTATAGAAATTCATAAATAAATATCTTAATAATACTAAGACTTTGTTATAAATTTTAATCATATAGACTCATTAAGTGGTTGTAAAATAAGAAAAACAAACACACTTGATAATTAAGATATAAATGATTATGATTTGGACCTTGAAAACAAAAGGACTTAATGATAGAGACCTAAATGATTAAAATTAAGATTTTCATCAAGTGCAAACAAAAGCATTCAAATACATTAAATCCATATCGTATCAATTTAATAACATTTATTATCATTATTTAAACAATTATTGCATATAGTGTAACATTAATAATATTTTTCTAAATATATTGTTGTTCTAATCGTTTTATATTAATTGACGTAATAAACACGTGCAAAACATTCTCTAAATTGATATTTATTAAAATGTGCTATTGTAGTAAACATTTTATATGTCATAATTGATAATCAATTAACAATAACGTCTACATGTAATAATTATTTTAAAATTGTCTATTTATGTGTTTTCCCCTTACTTTATGGAAATTTCCTACTTGTTCTCTCTCTATATATATATATAGTAAATCTCAATCTGTTAGAGAAAATTTAGAAACCCTAACTTTGGGAGCAAGTCAATTTTTTCTTATAAAATAAAGGGGTTCTTTTCATTGTAAACTAGATCTGGGAATTTCTAATTTATCTCTCAAGAGAAATAATAAGTCTTCTCTCTTCACCCTACTTTCTTCTCATTATTTTATATAGTTTCATAACACGTTACCAATATGAGTCTCTAACCAATTGACTTTGAGTTAATATATTTGATTCAGGTTAGTAGGAACTTTATGAAGGTTAGCAGATTTCATTATTTTTGGCTTACTTGCTTTTAGATTATTAAAACTATTGGTTGTATGTCAATTTTTTTGTGAATAAGGTCCACTGATTAGACTATAATTAATTAACTATAACATGTTGCAATTTATCATGATATTGAAGTAATTTATATGCAACAATTGGAACATTAAGCTATGCAGCAATTGACTTTACCCTTATACATTGCAATGTCCATCTTTATAATTTGTTCGTGTAAGTTTAGCGCAAAGCTTTTTTACTGATTTTGTTTGGTTTAATAAGTGGGTGAGGTACTTTGCCTTCTAAGTGAGTTGTTCCTCTCCTACATTTCTCATCATGTAATAATAATGTTTTCAATAGCATAAAGGGAGTAAGACGATTGTTTTATGTCCAATCGCATCAAGGGAGTAGACGATGGATTCATGGCGAATCACTAATATAATGGACTAAAGTCCTGGTGCACCATGATGAGAAGGTATTTGGTTCAAGTCTCATTGATTTTTGGCCTAAGGCCCTTTTATAGAAAAATAATGTCCTTTGGTGAAAAAGTCACGAAACCAATTCATTGAATTTTCTCCATTCCTTAATGTGAATATGATAGCAGTGCATAATATGTCTGAAAGAAGACAAGTGATTGAATAATACACATGAATATGGAATGAGGTACTAAATTATCATAATTTGATATACTTAGATGATTGTGTTTTATTCATGATAAATGCCTAAAGTATAGACCCATTCTTTGAAGTGAATGAGGTATAAGCCTACCATGCTAGGCATGGAAAAGATCCTGACCACCAAAAATGTCTTTCGAAAGACATGTGTTATTTTTTGTTTGTATTAGACAAGGATTAGTGCAATTGAGACACATTCTATAAGTTTCCTAATTCCAATACTTTCATACTTTGGCATGATCATTTGGACATCATGAGTCTATAATGACGACATGAATTATAGAAAATTCAAAGGGTCATCCATTGAAGAACCTAAAGATTCATTGAAATGGTGAATTTCTTGTACTACTTCTTATCAACACAAGTTAATTGTGAAACCATTACTAACGAAAATTGAGATTACGTCTCATGCGTTCTTGAAACATATGCATGAGGAAATTTATGGACCTATTCAACCACCTATTAGGTTGGTTAGACACTTTATGATCCTAATAGATGATCATCCCAGATGGTGTGCATATTGCCATCTGACAACTTGGTATTTACAAAATTGTTGGTACAAATAATATGATTATCGGCACAGTTTTCTAATAATCATATTAAGTTCATTCTCCTTGATAACAATATAGAATTTTCATCCCAAGCATGTAATGATTAATTCCTATCATTTGGGATTGAATAAACTCAATACTGAAATGAATTTGACAGTGCAAAAAAAAATCTTATCAATACGAACATGCACTTAATCGTGATGGGATCATGACTCACCTTCAAAAGAGGTAGAGAAATTGAGAAGAAATAGATCAGAAAATTACTCCCAGAGTAATAAAAATGAACTTTGCTCAAATAATAGTAAATTAGAAATTTACTAAGGAAAAGGCACATGACATAGTAAACTTAGATTTTACTAGTACTAATAATTTTATTAGTTGACATGAATGATTTGGTCATCTTAAAGGTGTTTATTTTGAGTAATAGACACGCATTGAAGAACTAGATGATTCTTCAAGAATTCTTTTTGTTGTTTGTTCTCATGATAAGTTGATTGGATGAACTAATGTTGGGAATAAATTTCTAAATTCTGAAAAGTATAAATGGTGAATATGGACCCGTTCACATATCATGTGATATGATAAAGAGATGAATCTATAAGAGAATCATATGTGTGTTTGTTGTCAGCCTGCAGTTTGACATTCATAAAATTGTGTTTGCAAGATAATTGAGTTAAGAACACAATTTTCAAAATGTGTAATCAAAGCGATTCATCTTTATAATATTGATAAGTATCCAAGCTGATATGACATTAAATGCCTCAAATAAATAGTCAATCATTGCTTATGAGAACAAAGCTTCATGGTCTGAAATATAATATATTACATACAAAAATAATTATATACATCAGACCAATATATTATAATCATTTTTTCTTAATTGATTTATTGACAGGAACCATAAAGTTTCCATCTAATAATTTTGATGTGCAGTATATGATTAATGAATATACGATGATGCACAAAGATGAATTCTCCTAAATAGATTGAGCTATATGTTAGTTTATCTAACATAAGGGGAATATAAGAAGTAATCAAGATTTGCAAATTCTCTTATTGAATGTCCCTAAAGGATAGGTTCTGCTACATACGTGAAGCTTTATAGACCAATCAGTTCTAACTAAAACATTTCTTGAAAAAAAAAATGGAGCAAAGGATCTAAATGAAGTCAACGACATAACACTTCATGAAACCTCATGAGAGGGGTTGCTACTTGAAAATAATGAAGTCACGTGATCTCAATAATTTATGTTGTATTGTGAATCGAGACAAATTATATTTCGTCAACGATATCTTTCATACAATATAACACAATATTTAATGTCACACTTTTAATACTTGATGTTGTCACTTGACAAAATTGACATAAAAATATCCGATAGATTCAAAATGCATGAAGCATATGCAAATTTTTGGAAAACCTTTTTATTATTCTCACGTGGATTAAATCAATCAAAAATCTTTTGTATTGTTATACAAGTTGATAACATGAAGTGGAACTCTTGAAGAGTTTTCAAAAGGCAACAAATTATTTGCTTAAAGAAGTTGAAGTGGGGAATAGATTTTAAAATAAATATTGACATTGTGATATTGATTTAGTGAAAAGATTACCGTGTAGTTAGTTTTTTAATTGATGACTTCAATTTTATTTGAGTAAAACTTTTTGCTTGTCATTTCTATCTTACCATAATTATTTTCGTTAATGATAATTTGTGACAAATAGTTATGCTATATTATTATGCTCTTTTATAACGTAGTTCATTTTTTCTTTACCTTAATGTTTAAAGTAAAGTTTTATGTATCAATGCCAACATAATTTTAATTTTTGAAAGCAAATTGTCAAAACAACAATCAGGTTGTGTTCAATGAAAAAATGGTACTCGAAGAAGAATGTGTAGAATCAATTGATGTATCTTATTTGTTGGTAACTGAGAAACCAAACATTCAATCTAGATTTTGGAGTTAATCTAAAATTTGTCAAATGATATTTTTGTTCTTGATATTTGAGCTGAAACAACCAACATGCACTATTGGGTGCTCAACACAGATGCTTTTATACTAGTAATAGAAATAAGGAAAACTCCTAATATGAGTTGATAATCGTGCGAGTTCAGTAGCCCTCAGTGATAGCGGTGGACCCGATCCTGTTTGGAATTTATTACATCTGCGTGAATGATAAAATTCGAATCAACTTGATATTCATATGCCTATGTCCATTCACTTCTAAAGTTTAAGAGTTCGAAAATAAGGTCTAGCGAAGGAGTTTTAAGTGATTTGTAATGGTGGTTGAGTGAACCTTTCAAATTCTAGGGTTTAGCCAAGGGATTTATGTGGTCCTACTTTTCATGTGTATGCATAAGTTTCTCGAGATTATTGATTTTAAGCTAATATATGTAAGAAGGAATCAATTGTGGATGATGTAATGATAAAAGAAGACCTTAGAAATTCATGTTGCATTGATGTAAGTATTCAGCTTTAACATTTCTATTTACTTCTTTTGTAGATTTTTGGGTAATTTTGAATAGTCTTTGCAGTGGAAATACAAGTACGGTAATGATGAAATTTTATTCACTACATTTACTTTTGCTACTTAATTGTTAGTGTGATGTGAATTATAATGTTCCCTTTTGAGTAATTTTTTTTATCTTAAAAAAGATACTTTTTTAAAAAAAATCTACTTAATAATATAAGAACATACAATAATTTATTTACATACATTTATTATTAATTAACGCAATATACACGTGCAAAGTACGTACACTTAACTAGGTGATGAAGGTGATGGTTAGTCATATGTAGTGTTGAAATGAAGATAATTATCAATAGTGATAAGTGAATGTAATAATGATTAATTTTGATAATTGCAAGTGATGACTAATGTTAATGAAGATTGATTTTGGTGATTGGTGAAAGTGATAATTGTAGTTCTGTTGATGATGAATGTTGCGGATAGTAGGTTATGGTGATTGAGGTGATAGAGTTGTGGTTGTAATAGTGATTGAGATGTGAATATGGATTAGTGGTGAATTTTCATCTTTGTAGAAATTCTTAAATAGATATCTTAATAATACTAAGACTTTGTTATATATTATAATCATTTAGACTCATTAAGTGTTTGTCAAATCATTAAAAACAAATGCACTTAATAATTAAGATATAAATCTATAACAAAGTCCTAATATTATTAAGGTATCGTTTTAATAATTTCTACAAAGATGACAATTCACCACTACTCCATCTTCTCATCTCAACCACAACAACTACCACCATAATCAGCATTACCTACCATCTGCAACATTCATCATCAGCCAAACCACAATTATCACTATCACCAATCACCAAAATCAATCGTCATTACCAATAGCCATCACTTGCAATTATCACCATCAATCATTATTACATTCACTTATTACTATTGATAATTACTTTCATTAGTCAACATTTATTTGACTAACCATCACCATTATCACCTAGTTAAGTGTACATGCTTTGCACGTGTATATTGTGTTAATTAATAATAAATGTATATAAATAAATTATTGCATGTATGTTATATTATCAAGTACAAAACTTTTTTAAAAAGAAATTTTTTTAAGATAAAAAAAGTTAATTAAAGAGGAACATAATCAATCACATCAAACTAACAATTAAGTATCAAAAGTAAATGTAGTGAACAAAATTTCATCATTACCGTCGTACTTGTCTTTCCACTGCAAAGACAATTCAAAATCAGCCAAAAATCAACAAAAGAAGTAAATAAAAATGCTACACATGAATACTTACAGCAATGCAGCAGGAATTTGTAAGGTCTTCTTTTATTATTACATCATCCGCGATTAATTCCTTCATACATATATTAGCTTAAAATCAGTAATCTCGAGAAACTTATGCATACACATGGAAAGTATGGCCACATAAATCCCTCGGCTAAATCTTAGAATTCGAAAGGTTCACTCAACCACCATTACAACTAACTTAAAACTCCTTCGCTAAACCCTATTTTTGAACTCTGAACTTTAGAAGTGAACGGACATAGGCATATGAATATCAAGTGGGTTCAGGTTTTCATAATTCACACAGATGCAACGGATATCAAACAGGAAAGGGTCTGCCGCTATCACTGCGGGCTGCTGAAATCGCACGGTTATCAAATCATCTTAGGAGTTTCCCTTATTTCTATTACTAGTATAAAAGCACCTATGCTGAGCATGTGCCCAATAGTTCAGGTTAGTAGTTTCAGCTCAGATAAACAAGAACAAAAAACATCATTTGACCAATCTTAGATTAACTTCAAAATCTACATTGAATGTTTGGTATCTCTGTTACTAACAAATAAGATACATCAATTGATTCTACACATTCTTCTTTGAGTACCATTCTTTCATTGAAGACAACCTAATTGTTGTTTTGAAAATTTACTTTTAAAAGGTAAAATTTTGTTTGTATTGATACATGAAAATACACTTTAAACAATAAGGTAAAGAATAAAAGAACTACATCATATAATAGCATAATAATATAGCATAGCTATTTGTCATAGATTATCATTAACGAAAATACTTATGGTAAAATGAAATGATAACCAGAAAGTTTCAATAAAACAAAATTGAAGTCATCTATTGAAAGGCTAACAACACGATAATCTTGTCCTTAAATCAATATCACAATGTCAATGTTTATTTCAAAATCTATTCCTCACTTCAACTTCTTTAAGCAAATAATTTGTTGCCTTTTGAAAACTCTTCAAGAGTTCCACTTTATGTTATAAACTTGTATAACAATACAAAAGATTTTTTATTAATTTAATCCACGTGAGAATTATAAAAAAGTTTTTCAAAAAATAGCATATGATTCATGCATTTTGAATCTATCGGATATTTTCATAACAATTTTGTCAAGTGATAACATCAAGTATTAAAAGTGTGACATCTTCTAATGTCTAGGCTGCAAGTCAAATAAGTTTTATGCTTACCAAGATACATCATTCCACTTTTCACTTGATAAGTATTTATAACTTAGCATGATTTAATAGATGTAAAATTTATATCGTAATAATATTTTACAACATTGCATTATATTGTATCAAAGATATCATCGATGAAATATCACTTTGTATCGGTTCACAATACAACATAACTTATTGAGATCTCATGACTTCGTTATTTTCAAGTAACTACCCCTCATGAGGTTTCATAAAGTGTTATGTCGTAGGCTTTTCAAGAACACATTGCCTTCTTATATGATAATTTTGTCATTTGCTCCCCTCCTTTTTTCAAGAATTATTCTATTTAAGAATCGATTGGTGTATCATGCTTCACGCATGTAGTACACCTTATCCTTTAGGGACATTTAATATGAGCATTTGATACTCTTGGTTACTTCTTATCTCCCCCTTATGTTAGATAAACTAACATATATCTCAATCTATTTAGGAGAATCCATCTTTGTGCATCATTGTATATCCATGAATCATATACCGCACATCAAAATTATTAGATGGAAACTATTTAGTCCCTGACCATAAATCAATTAAGAGAAAAATTGATCATAATTTATTGGTCTTATGTATACAATTACTTTTGTATGCAATATATTATATTTTAGACCATCAAGCTTTTTTCTCATAAGCAATGATTGACATTTATTTGAGGCATTTAATGTCATATCAGCTTAATATTTATCAATATAATCAAGATGAATTGTCTTGATTACACATTTTGAAAATTGTGTTCTTAACTCAACTATCTTGCACACACAATTTTGTGAATGTCAAACTGCAGGTTGAAAACAAACACACATATGATTCTCTTACAGATGCATCTATTTATCATATCACATGATAGGTGAATGATCTCATATTCACCATTTATACTTTTCAGAATTTAGAAATTTAGTCCCAACATTAGTTGATCCAATCAACTTATCATGCGAACAAACAACAACAAGAATTTTTGAAGAATCTTCTAGTTCTTCAATGCATCTCTATTACTCAAAATGCACATCTTTTGATTGACCAAATCATTCATGTCAACTAATAAAATTGTTAGTACTAGTAAACTCTAAGTTTACTATGTCATGTGTCTTTTGCTTTAGTAAATTTCTAATTTACTATTATTTGAGTAAATTTCAATTTTATTACTTTGGAAGTAATTTTCGTATTTATTTCTTCTCAATTTCTCTACCTCTTTTGAAGGTGAGTCGTGATCCCATCACGATTAAGTGCAAGTCCGTATTGATAAGATTTATTTTGCACTATCACATTCACTTCAGTATTGAGTTTATTCAAACCCAAATGATAGAAGTTAATTATTAAATGCTTGAGAGGAAAATTCTACATTGTTATCAACACAAATGGACTTAATTATCAGAAAATTGTGTCAGTAATCATATTATTTGTACCAACAATTTTGTAAACACCAAGTTGCGAGATGGCCATAGGCACACATGAGACCATCTAGAAGGAGCATCTATTAAGACCATGAAGTATCTAAACAATCTACTAGGTGGTTGAATAGGTTCACAAATATCCTCATGCATATGTTTCAAGAACACATGAGACTCAATCACAATTTTCGTTAGTGATGGTCTCACAATTAATTTGTCTTGATAACAAGCAGTACAAGAAATTCACCATTTAAACGAATCTTTAGGTTCTTAAATGGATATCCCATAGAATTTTATATAATTCGTCTCATCAATATAGACTCATGATGTCTCAAACGATCATTCCAAAGTATGAAAACATTCGAATTAGGAGACCTTTGATTTACTATAACATGTGTCTCAATTTCACTAATCCTTGTCCAATACAAATCGTCTTTCCAAAGACATTCTTGGTGATACCACATCGACGACCAAGGTCACAATCTTTTTCACGCCTAGCATGGTGGGCTTACACCTCACTCATTTCAGATAATGGATCTAAACTTGTAGCATTTATCAAAATTATGATAGTTTAGTATATCAAATTATGATAGTTTAGTATCTCTTTCCACATTCATATGTGTTATTCTATCACTTGTCTTCTTTCAGACATAGTATGCACTGCTACCATAATCACATTAAAGAATGGAGTAAATTCAATGGAATTGGTTTCATGAATTTTTTTACCAAAGTACATTATTTTGCTGTAAAAGGGCCCTAGGCCATAAATCTGTAACACCCCAGAAAATTTTGAGCTAAGACTCGAACCATTCTTCGTTGAGAGTAAGATTTTACCGGGAAATTTAAATTTTCTTAAGTATTAAGGTCACTAGATGTAGCACCTTGAGTTCCAAAAAGAACTAAAGAGAATTCCTTCAAGTAATTCCTAGGTTCTTGTAAGTTTTGAGTCAACTTCAAACTACCAACTTTTAGCACAAGATGAGTTAGAAGACCCATAAGATATCAAATTAAAGGTCTTGGAATCCTCTTTCCAACGGTGCTGAGTTTACTAATTTTTAAGCTCGTATAAGGGAGATATGTCCATTTGAAGTTGGGTTGTCCAATTAAGGAAAGTTACCCAAAAATATGAGGAGTATTTTGGTCTTTTCCTTACCCAATCAGCTTAAAACAAATTTTAGTAATACTTTGGGGACAAATTTGATTTGGATCAGTTTTTATAAACCCAAATACGCTTAGGGTTTTAGAAGAGAGTTCATTCAAGTCATTACTAAGTTCTTTTAAGTTTTGGGTCAACTTCAAATTACCATAACTTTTAGCACAGGATTAGAAGACCCATAAGATATCAAATGAAAGATCTTTGAGTCCTCTTTCCAACACTACTGAGTTTGCTAATTTTTGAGCTCGTATGAGAGAGATATGCCATTTTTAAGTCAGGTTGTCTATTTAAGGAAAGTTACCCAAAAATAAAAGCGGTATTTTAGTCTTTTCCTTAGCTTCACTTATTCTAAACGCGAATTACACCCAATTAAGGCTCTAAACTGGTTAGAATCAGTTTCATTCATCCCCAAAAGCATTTAGGGTTTTAGAGAGAAGATTCAAGAGGAGAAAAAGTTCAAAGTTTTAAGCGACTGTTCAAGAAATTCAAGATTTTGCCAAGAACCTAGTTCTTTGAGGTATGTAAGCTTCCATAGTGTTGGGTTCGTTCACCCACATGCCAATCATGAGTTTCTTTTGAAAATCTATCAATAAATATTGAACAATTTAAGTGCTTGATGAGTTCTTGAAGTTTCATTCTAAATCTTATTTTGTTGAGGTTTTGAGGAATTCTTGAGATCAAAATTAGTGATTTGAGGGCTGTTTTTAGTAGATTAGTGTATACTTAGCTTCGGCATTCGAATCTAAGTGGGTTGGGAAGAAACCATTCGATTCTAGGTGAAATAGGGTGAGAAAACGAGCAAAGAAATTAGTCAGGTTTTTCTGGGAATGGCGTCACGACCCGAGCCTACACCCTGGACGTGGCCGACATTCGAGAACCATTGATGGTCCCCAAGCGAACCCTCATCTTGGATGACTACAAGCGGAAGACTAACTTTACAATGCAAAGGCTTACAACTAAAATAAAATGTTCATAAAACTTAAATACAAACTTTAAGACCAAAGAAAACTCTGTATAATAAAATATATACGACTCACCATAAAAGGAAACTTTAATCTTTAAAACATTTAACAAAATAAATGAAGACTTTTAAAACTCTATTGTCTATCTATGAAGCCTCTAAATGACAATGATGGAAGTCGGGACAAGACCCACAACCTCCTAACAACTGAAAGTAAATGGAATCCCCCGGAAGCAAGGAGGCTTACCATAGCTAACTCAAACTCCATGTGACATCAACGAAACTCTTGTTGATGATCCTGAATACCTGGATCTGCATCATCAGAAGATGCAGGCCAAATGGCTCAGTACGTGAAATGTACGAGCATGTAAGAGGAATTCTAAAACATAAACATAAGCTTTAAACTTAATAAAAAGGAAACATACTTACCTCTTCTCAAACTTTCTCAACTCAAGGAATACTCAAGGATACTCAAAACTACTCAAACTTACTCAACTCAGAAGTATTCAAAGATAAGATACTCAACTCAGATATTAGATACTCAACTCAATATAAAGCAACAATAAGAGATGCAATATATAGAAAACTTTATAAAATAGTAAAAACAACTTAGTTCGTTAAAGAAAGTATGTTAAAGAAAGTATGATAACAAACTCAACTTTCTCATATCATAAAAAGACATATCATGCTCCCTCTCAAAGTCTACTTGTGCAATGTATGAATGAAGTCTCACACCCCTATTCATACTAAGCAGAAACCCTTGAGGAACCATGCAATTATTACTGTGGGAGTTTCTCTAACCGACAACCACCACTATGAGCCTAAGTGGTGATACAGTGTCTTTCCCACGCTGCCAGAACTGTCCTATACTTTGCGTTCATATAAAACGCTTAAATAAGTGGATCCACTAGTCTATGCTAAAAGCATCTTAAGGAGTCATCTAAAAAGTATGATCATTTACTACCCATGATGGCTACATGGTTTATGGAGACTTGATTTATCTGAACTCACATCCCCATATCGGTGCTCAATACTACTCCCAAAATATACTTAGTTCATATGTTTGTAAAATCAAAACTCTTTCTTTGGTTTGAGATAATTACTCAAAACTTGGCTTAAAACCTCTCTTGGAAATCATAGTTTCCTCTTTACTAAAAAACTAGCTCAAAGGCTCTTTTGAAATCTCAGTTTCCTTTCTTGTTTAAATGTGAAAACATTTACTCTTTGGGAATACATAGTCCCAATATACTCTTTTGAAGAAATGAACTCAACTCTTTACTCTTTACTCTTTACTCTTTACTATTTTCTTAACTTAAAACTTAAGTCTTAAAGCAAAGTTAAAACGTTTGTAAAAGACTTCTTATAATATGGTTCATGCCGAAATTTATGAGCATGAACGACTCAATGCAAGGTTTTCAATAACCAAAGATAGAACTCAATACTTGGAACTCAAGGACTTTAACAATACTACTCACTTCAAGAATGCTCAACTCAGAGGGTTCATGCGGAATTTATGAGCATGAACTACTTAACTCAAGAACACAAAGATACTTCTCAAAAGGGCTTAGGAACTCAACACTTAAAGGCTTAAAACTTGAAGATACCTCTTCTCTGAAAGATGCTCAAGTTATGAAGTTCATGCGGAATTATGGGCATGAAACAACTCGACTCGATGGTCTACATAACAACATGGACTCATGTGTACGACTCTTCTCATTCTCTTACTTACTTTCTCAGAACTTAGTTCAAATCGATAGTTGATCTCAAATGATTCACAATTGAACTCAAATGCTTACTTGAACTCTACTCTTAACTCTCTCTTGAATGTGAATTATGAATTCAAGAGTTATGGTTCATGATATGAAGGATCTCATGATGACAAAGTAGATTCATGAATACATTCTCCTCATCCTCATACTCACTTGCTCGAGTCTTGAAAAAAGTTACTAGTAATTGTAGAAGACTCCTCAAAAAGACTCTAAGGGACCATATAAAAAAGGTTTGAAAGAACTCTCAAACTTGACTCTCAACTCTACCTTGAATTTGATTTATCAATTCAAGGTTATGATCATGTTAGGAATGATTTTAGGTGTTTATAAGTAGCTCAGAGTAGTTAGAATCGAAAAGGAGTGAATGTGTACATTAAATGAACTCAAATGGGGCCACTGACGACAAACTGGAGGGGCAGGAGACCCTGGGGATATGGGTGGCGCAGAGCGCCAGCCCCTAACATTCAGAGGAGGGATTGGGGTGCTCTGGCAGGCGCATCGCATTAGGCCCCCAACCCAGAAAATCTGACAAACTTCTTTGCTCGTTTTCTCACCCTAACTCGCCTAGAAGCAAACGGTTTCTTCCCCAATAACTTAGAATCAATTACTTAACATAAGTACTATATAATATACTCAATAAATCCCTTAAAACACTCACTTTGATCTCAAGAAATCATCCAAAACCCAACACAACAAGATTTAGAATGAACTTCAAGAACACCTATCAAGACCTCATCAAGAACTCAAATTTTCTAATTTCAAGAATGAAATTTGCGCTGAAAACAACATGTTTGGCATGTGGGTTAACAAACCCAAAACTATGGAAGCTTACATACCTCTTAGGGATAAAATCCATGGCGAAAATCTGCAACAACTCTCAAGAACGTCGACGAACGCTTGGTCCTCTTCTCTCTTCTTTTCTCTTCTTGAACTCTCAACTAAAACCCTAGGTTAATTTTAGGATTATAAAACTGAACCTAATAGGATTAGACCCTTAAAATATTACTAAAAATGAATTAAATCTGATTGGGTAAGGAAAAGACCAAAATACCCCTGTCTATTTCCGGGTAACTTTCCTTAACTGGGCAGCCTAACATCAAAAGGCGATATCTCACTCATCCGAACTCAAAACTTAGCAAACTCGGCGGCGTTAGAAAGATAATTCAAATATAATTCTTACGGTATCTGGTAGAACACCTTACTCATCTTGAACTAGGAGTTATGATTGTTTGAAGTCGACCCAAAACTCATACTTAGCTTAACTTGCAAAATTTCAGATTCTGCTATATCCAATTTAATTCTTTTGGGAACTCAAGGTGATACGTTTAGTGACCTTAAAACTTAAGAAATTTTAAATCCTCGGTAAAATCTCACTCACTACGATAAACGGTTCGAGTCTTAGTTCGAAAAAATTTCTGGGGTGTTACAAATGGTGTAACACCTCAGAAATTTTTTGAACTAAGACTCGAACCATCCTTCATTGTGAGTAGGATTTTACCAAGGAATTTAAAGTTTCATAAATATTAAGGTCAGGTCACTAGATGTATCACCTTGAGTTCCAAAAAGAACTAAATGGGAAATAGCAAAATCTGAAATTTTGCAAGTTATGCTTAAGATATGAGTTTTGGGTCAACTTCAAACGATCATAACTCTCAGTACAGGATAAGTTAAGTGGGCTACAAGATATCCAATGAAAGGTATTTGAATTATCTTTCCAAAGCAACCAAGTTTGCTAAATTTTGAGCTAGTATGAGTGAGATATTTCCTTTTGAAGTCAGGTTGTTCAATTAATGAAAGTTACCCAAAAATAGTGAGAGGTATTTTGGTCTTTTCCTTACCCAATAAGATTTAATTCATTTTTAGTAAGGTTTTAATGGTCTTATCCTATTATGTTCAGTTTTATAATCGTAATATATGCCTAGGGTTTTAGTTGAGATTTCAAGAAGAGAAAATAGGAGAAAAGAGGAGAGGATCAAAGCGTTCGTCGAGGTTCTTGAGTTTTGTTGCAGATTTTCGTCATGGGTTTGATCCCTAAAAGGTATGTAAGCTTCCCCAGTATTGGGTTTGTTCACCCGCACGCCAATCATTAGTTTCTTTTGCGAATCTATCCATAAATATTTAGCAATTTAATTTCTTGATAAGTTCTTGATAAGTGTTCTTGAAGTCTCCTTATCGATTAAGTTTTGATGTAAGATTCTACTTGGGTCAACTTCAAACAACCATATCTCTTATAATATAAAGAGTTACATGAGACATAACCTATGAAATTAAAGATATTTGAATCTATTTTCCAACCCCAGCAATTTCGTGTCAATCCCATTTCTAAGTAAAATGTTCAGACTATTTTAGTAACCTATACAGCGTTGTTACAAATTTAGCCGACGGAAAAACATTAAAAAGTGTTGTTTTTGTTTTTTTACATCCAAGAAAACCCTAAAAGAATTTCTTGAATAATAAAAGGCTCAAAACAATCAGATTTCATTTTTTAGTCCATCATTCTCTTCTCTCTCAAACCTTAGGGAAAAACCCTAAGAAAAAATCAAAATAGAAGACTCCATTCAAGATTCTTCCAATCTTTTTCAAGATTCTTCTTCAAGTTAAATTTTCTCCAAGAATTCCATTCTTTGTAACTCAAGTTCCTCCATACAATTGTGAATCATTAATGAAACTCATATTTCTTGGCCATAGAAATTTCAAAAAAGTAATTCAAAAATCTCAAGAAAGGTTTTCTTGATTGTTTACCTTCAAGCTAGGGTTTCAAGGCTTTTAATCAAGTTCCTCTTCACGATTTTTTAAGATTCTTCAAGAACCTTGTTCTTCCACGTTTGTAAGGCAATCATAGTGTTGGACTAGTTCGTCCTCACGCCCTACATCTACTTTCAGATCAGTAAAAGAGTAATCTAGAATACTTTTCCTTGAGTTGAGTATTCTTTAGATAAGTTAATTTTGAGTTCTTGAGTTCATGTTTCTTTTAAAAGTTTTATTCCTAATTATCGAATTGCTATATTTTTATTGAGATCCTTCATATCATTAATCATAACTATTGAATTCATAATTCAAATTCAAGAAAGAATTAAGAGTAGAGTTCGAGAAAGTCTTTCAGTTCATTTGTGAATCCTTTGAGATCAATTGACGATTTGAGCCGAGTTTTGATAAAGTAAGTCTGAGAATGAGAAGAGACTTATACATTAGTTCTATATTGTTCTGTAGACCCTCGAGTCAAGTCCTTCATTCCCATTAATTTTGCATGAACTCCATAAATTGAGTATCTTTGAGAGGAGTAGTATCTTCAAGTTCTAAGGCTTGAGTATTAAGTTCCTAATCCTTTTGAAATTATATTCCTACTTATGGGACTACTACATGTTACCCATAAATCCCTTGAGTTGAGTTGTTCATGCACATAATTTCACATGAACCCTATGAGACGAGCAGTCTAGAGATGAGTAGTATCATTTAGTCTTGAGTTCTGAATACTGAAGTTCTTTATTTCTATTAAGATCCTTGCCTTGAGTCGTTCATGTTCATAATTCCACATGAACCCTATGATTTGAGTTATAAATTTTAAAAAGCTTTTTAAAGCCAACACTTGAGTTCTTAAACTGAGTTTTGACAAAAGATTTGTCTAAAACATGATTAGTATGAAAATCGAGTATACCATCATTGTATGAGAAGTTTGGTATCTAGATATACCATCAATGCTTATGTAGTTTGACTTCCCGAGTCATCAATGACCATATTATAATATGATTTTGAAATGTTTTTGAGAAAGAGCAAAGTTGAGATCATTTTCTTTAAAATGTTTTATGAGAACTGAGTATTCCTTAGAGTAATATTTTCACATTTAAGATGAGAGGAAACTAAGATTTCCAAAAGAGTTTTGAGCAGTTTGAGTACCATTTCTTTTAAGAGAAAGATTTTTGAGTAATTATCTCAAACCACAGAAGGAGTTATGTTTTTAAATATATTAGCTAGTTATATTTTGGGAGTAGTATTGAGCACCGATATGGGGGAGAGTTAAGACAACTCACACCCCCCATAAACCATGTAGCCAACATGGGTTGAAAGGGACATATTTTTAGATGATTTCTTAATGCTTTTAGTATAGACTAGTGAATCCACTTAGTTGAGAGGTCTTATACCCTGGCAAAGTATAGGACAGTTCTAGCTGCATGGGCGAGACGTTGTATATATCATCACATAGCTCATAATGATGGTTTTCGGATAGAGAAACACCCATAGAGATATTTTGTATTTTTATATACACAGAGTTTACCTGGTATTTTCATATACAAGCAGAGTTTATCTTGTATCCTTGCATACAAATTGAGTATATTGTATTCTTAAATACATTGAGTTGCTTTCTACAATTTTAAAAGCTTTATGTATATTGCATATCTTATTATTGCTTTATATTTAGTTGAGTATCCAGAGTTTGAGTTCCAAGAGTCGAGTGTCTTATTATTGAGTTGAGACTTATTTCACTATGTTGAATATCTTATTATTGAGTTGAGCCTTATTTAACTAAGTTGAATATCTTATTATTGAGTTGAGCCTTATTTCACTTAGTTGAATATTTTATCTTTGAGTTGAGTATCTTATTCTTGAGTTGAGAAGAGTTAAGTATGTTTCTTTTTTAATCAAGCTCAAGCTTATGTTACACTTTAGAATTCCCCTTACATGCTCGTACATTCCACGTACTGATTCATTTGGTTTGCATCATTTCATGATGCAGATACAAGTATCCAGGGTTATCAATAGGCACTTCATTCATTCCACATGCAGTTCGAGTTAGCTATGGTGAGTCTCTTTGCTTCCGGAGGGTTCCACTTGTACTCTCAGTTATATCAGTTGTTAGGAGGCCATGGGTCTTGTCCCGACTTCCATCTTTGTCAGTTAGAGGCTGCATAGATAGATAGTAGAATTTCAAAAGTCTGTTCATTTATTTTGTCAAATTTTTTAAAGACTTAAGTTGCCTATTGTTGGCTAGTTGAATATTCTATTTATATTCAGAGTAAATCATTTGAGTTAAAGATTTGTATTTGAGTTACATGAATTATATTCAATTTTTAAGCTTTTGCATGCTCTAATTAGTCTTCCACTTGTAGTCCGCCAGGATGAGGGTTCACTTGGGGACCAGCAGTAGTTCTTGAGTGTCAGCCACGTCGAGGGTGTAGTCTCGGGTCGTGAAAAACTTGGTATCAGAGTACAAAGTTTGAGTGTCCTAGGGTGTCTATGAATCCGTGTCAAGTAGGATCTTATTTTTGGTTATGAGGGCCCTACTTCTATAAATAAGTGACTACTGACATTTAGGAAAATTTCACCTTTTTTTATACTCTTAATCGTGCAATAGAGCTATGTCATAGAGACTTATTCTAACTCATGCGTTCTCATATCCATTCGGCTACCCCCATACTAGAGGTGGTTAAAGAGCAAACTCTGTTCTTTATCAATGAGTTACTCTCATCAAAATCTTGAGGAATTCATGAGACTCCAAAGGGGCCAAGCCCATGAGTGAGTTAAGTGTTGAGTTTCAAAGGAATGCACCCATATTCATATAAATTGTGCATTTGAGCTAAAAGTGAGTTGTACTCTCTTCTCTAAGCCTTGTTTCAGCTGAGATCCTTATGAGAATGTATGTTTAGAGCTTGGGTAGTATTTTCACCCGAAAAGGTAGCATGATCTACGAGA